>CM056377.1:70697241-70740462 GCA_029718625.1 Synaphobranchus kaupii | reverse complement strand
ATAAAACAATCGTCAATGAAACCAGAATGAACTGGAATGAATGAGACGGGTTTGCAGAGCGTGGGGGGGGGGGGGGGGGGTTTACGCATCGACGTTTCAGATAGTGTAATGGCGTTTTTAAAGTGTTGTTTATTTCTCACACAAATTTTCCCAGACAATAAATGACCACTGAATTTTGAAAGGGACATCTCAATGTATAAAACAAATGGTAGGATTGGATATTTATTTCATATTTAGTAGCAGATATTACATGGTATAATTACACAAGAATTTCAAATGTTTATTTGCATTTGAGTGAGCAGGGCTTTTCACAGCTTTTTTGGCATACGATCAAGCTATTGTTGGGTTTATCTTGTTGCTATAACGGAATATGAATTTTATGTGATGACGAAATATATTTATGAACTCACACATAGACGCTATTGTCCACCATGTCACGCATGGGTAGGTATAGTTGCAGGCGAGACTGGCTGGAGGGTTGTTTGTTAAATGGACTTGCTACCGGACAATAGTGACACTTAGAAACTCCATATTCAGCAGAGTTGTCATGAATTGTGTACTAATAACGCTAAAACACAGAGTTTGTTTCCACTCATAGTTTAGTTGCAGGAGAAATTAATATCCGAGTTGATAAAAATCTTGGCGCTGGTGCCATGGCCACTAGGGTATCTGCATGAAGGAGTTAAGAACAAAAATGAACAAAGTCTCAGGACTATTTGATTGAAAGCAATGTTACACTTGTAGGTCATAAATTATGCTTTAAAGCTATAAAACACAAAGAAGGGTAATTTAAGATACTCATGTTTCAGAATTGATGCATTTTTTTTAAAATCCAGGGACCTTATTTATAAAAAGTTCTTTAGATCAAATTTGATCTAGAAAATCACGTAGATTGAAATTTGACGTAGAAAATCACAACAAAGTAGTAATTTATAAAATTTCAACGTGACTCCATTTGTCCGTGGAAACGGTTGTAGGTCCAAGTCAGGTCTGTTTGGATAGCATTGCTTTGGAATAGAGCTAGTTTATTTAGTGTGAGCTACAATAGGCAATATTGTTAGTTGGCCACATTTTTATATCAATACTTTTAAAGGCAGGCCTAGTTTTTGCAAGTTGGAATTGTGACAGTGCTCCGTAGGCTATGCGTGAGTAACTTGGCTTTTTTTACGTCGGAGACAAATTCCAAAGCAACTGGTCACATACATTTAATAGAATGGCTCTGGGTTTTAACCAATAGCGACTCTGGTCCCAGAAAACACTCTTTCCCTGTGAAACACATGGTTTGCGACGTCCTCCAATAAAGCTAGCACAGTCATGGTTGAGTGTTAATTGTTTGCTCACAGTATAGGATACATTAGCCTGTTTTTAATGAGCAACACTTTGTGAATCATAATGAATCTCACATTCACCATGTCCAAATTTACAACTTTCTACATGTCATACAATAATGGTATATAATTTAAGGAAGACATAAAATTCAATAATAAGCCTGTTTCAATAAAATTCAGTTTCCTTTAACATTTTGAATTAAACTAATTTTGTAGGCTGATAACAACACCAATACTTTTCAACACCAATAAGTATTCATGTGCGGCTCTCAAGCCTGCAATGCTTCGGCATAACCAGCAGGTAAATGTGCGTACATCAAGTGAAGACCTGACGTGGACCTACAACCGTTTCCACGGTCAAATGGAGTCACGTTGAAATTTTATAAATTACTACTTTGTTGTGATTTTCTACGTCAAATTTCAATCTACGTGATTTTCCAGATCAAATTTGATCTAAAGAACTTTTTATAAATGAGGTCCCTGGATTTTTAAAAAAATGCATCAATTCTGAAACATGAGTATCTTAAATTACCCTTCTTTGTGTTTTATAGCTTTAAAGCATAATTTATGACCTACAAGTGTAACATTGCTTTCAATCAAATAGTCCTGAGACTTTGTTCATTTTTGTTCTTAACTCCTTCATGCAGATACCCTAGTGGCCATGGCACCAGCGGCAAGATTTTTATCAACTCGGATATTAATTTCTCCTGCAACTAAACTATGAGTGGAAACAAACTCTGTGTTTTAGCGTTATTAGTACACAATTCATGACAACTCTGCTGAATATGGAGTTTCTAAGTGTCACTATTGTCCGGTAGCAAGTCCATTTAACAAACAACCCTCCAGCCAGTCTCGCCTGCAACTATACCTACCCATGCGTGACATGGTGGACAATAGCGTCTATGTGTGAGTTCATAAATATATTTCGTCATCACATAAAATTCATATTCCGTTATAGCAACAAGATAAACCCAACAATAGCTTGATCGTATGCCAAAAAAGCTGTGAAAAGCCCTGCTCACTCAAATGCAAATAAACATTTGAAATTCTTGTGTAATTATACCATGTAATATCTGCTACTAAATATGAAATAAATATCCAATCCTACCATTTGTTTTATACATTGAGATGTCCCTTTCAAAATTCAGTGGTCATTTATTGTCTGGGAAAATTTGTGTGAGAAATAAACAACACTTTAAAAACGCCATTACACTATCTGAAACGTCGATGCGTAAAACCCCCCCCCCACGTCTCATTCATTCCAGTTCATTCTGGTTTCATTGACGATTGTTTTATCGAATATAGGACATTATTACCTTAGCAAAGGTGTTTGCAAAGGACAGTGCTCTGTAGGCTATGCGTGAGTAACTTGACTTTTTTTTTTACATCGGATACGTTTTTGATCAGATAATAATTTACAGTCAGATTGTTGAACATTGCCGTCGTTGATTCGTTGCTTAGTGACTTTGATTTCTGTGGCTACGGCGTGAACACAAATTTATTTCCAGTCACCGCAGTCGTCGCCATTTAAAGTCCCTATTGTCTTGAGCAAGCGTACAAAAAATGCCTGATCAAAAGAACTACTCAAGGGTGCTGCTGGATGGCTCATTAAGTTGGTTAAGGCACCATGCTGTGGTGTGCAAGCATTCCCCAACAGAGGCGCATGAAGAAAGGAGCATGTTCAGTTTTGAGTTTATGTCTCAATGTCTAAATAAGCTAGTTATTATGTCCAAAGTAGTGTAGCTTGCCACTAGAATGAGTCCAACTTGTATGTTAGCCTTAGGGTTTAATCAAACTGCCAACAAACATAGAGAACGTTCTGCTGTTTCTCCTGGTGGAATTGGAATGGACAGCAGAATTGAAGTTATGGTTTTGCTGATTTAGTGGGAAAAACTCTGCAGGGCAATTGTTTAGGATAGAGCTTCATGGAGTCCCATTTGTTTTGTAATCATTCCTGCCTGCCCTATAGCAGTGAAAATATATACAAAACAGTGAAGTGGTTGTTCTTCCCATTAAAGATTCTTTGGTTTGAGTTATAGGCTCTATAATAGCATGTATGTTATCTGTGCGTGTGTGACACACTGTCCTCTCTCCACAGCTCCCAGCCTCCTTCAATGCAACCCAAGCTATGGCCTTTGATGGTTGTTTCCACGACAATGAGATTGACCTCTCATCCTTCCCAGAAATCTCCAGTCCCAGTGTGGACCAGCAGGTGGACCCCTGTAATTCATCAGAGCCCCCTCCTACTGAGGGTACGAGGTTGAGGAGAAAACGTTCCGTCAAGAAGAACATCAACTTCATCATGAGCAACAGCTACATGATCGACTCCTACTCACGCATCCTCTTCCCTCTTGCTTACCTGCTCTTCAACATAATCTACTGGAGTATGTACTCTTAAACAGACCTGCTACTCTGCAGTATATTACTCTTAAATATACCTGCTACTCTGGACTATGTACTTTTAAATACACCTGCTACTCTGGACCATGTACTCTTAAATACACCAGCTACTCTGGACTATGTACTTGTACCCTTAAACACACATGCTACTCTGGACTATGTACTCTTAAATACACCTGCTACTCTGAACTATGTACTCTTAAATACACCTGCTAGTCTGGACTATGTACCCTTAAACACACATGCTACTCTGGACTATGTACTCTTAAATGCACCTGCTACTCTGGACTATGTACCCTTAAATACACCTGGGTCATTGCATGTGGTCCCTGCATGATCCTCTCAGATCTTGATGAAACTCCATCATAATAATCTATTGTATGAAAAATGAACACACACAAAAACTTTGCCTCATACGACATGTCATTTCCGGGATATGGCCTCCTGAAATTTGCTCAAAACCTCCGTCTTTCGCGCTCGCGAGTCGTTGGGTCCGGGTGAAAAAAAGTCAAAAACACAACCGTCCGTCTTGTCAATGGATCACCATGTGGACAGTTAAAACTTTTTCTGAAATTTACAGCAGTTAAACAGATATATTAGATTTACTCATCAACCAAATTTCATTTTTCAAATTTTACTCAACTCCTTCATGGTTAGACCACATTTTGAAAAATACAAATTTTGCACAATTCCGGGGATACAAAACTTTAAATCGGCCGATTTACGTGCGTAAGGTCTGATCACAACATGCATATTTATCACAGGAGATAGGTAAAATAAAGTTAAGATGCCCCCTAGGGCTAGAGCTAAGGTTAGATGTGGGATTTTCCCATGTCAGGTAAATATAGGGATAACCCATTACGCAATGATGGGATTTCCCATTACCAGGCAACAATATTTGGTCAATTTCATTCTAGCTCTATCATTCAAGTATTGAGATCCCATCAGTGAACATTGGCACTATCGTGGAGCGATCAGAGGAGCAACATGATGTCTTTGTAAAGTTCATGAGAAGAGCAAAGAACTCAAATGCACTCCTGGCCCCAAGATGTCCATAATGAGTGTTGGGTACCATTCCAGGACGTAGTTTGTGTCATCAGTGCTCCAGAGCTGCAGGGACGTGGAGGCCGTCACTACAGATTAACTGTTCACGACTTCAATAACATTCAAGGCAAACTGCCAGCATTTATCAAGTAAACGACAAACTGTACACATCTACAGTGCCTTGCGAAAGTATTCACCCCCTTGGCGTTTTTCCTATTTTGTTGCATTACAACCTGTAATTGAAATGGATATTTATTTGGATTTTATGTAATGGACCTACACAAAATAGTCCAAATTGGTGAAGTGAAATTTAAAAAAAACTTGTTTTAAAAAATTCAAAACAAAAACAGAAAAGTGGTGCGTGCATATGTATTCACCCCCTTTGCTTTAATGTATTTTTAAAGTATCATATTTAATATTTGGTGGCATATCCTTTGCATGCTGCTACTTCCTGAAGTCTGTGACCCATCAATATCAAAAGACTCTTGATATATTATTTTCTGGTACTCTTACAAGCGATACTATAACGTCTTTGCATTTGAATGGATCTCTATGGGAATTAGGGGGTGGGACTAGATTTAGCTGTAAATAACATTTGAACTGTATAGAACACATGGTTGGCTAAATTGCTCTGTATATGGCACTGTATATGGCACTGTATATGGCAGAATATAACATTTATAGTGTATGGTTTAAAGTACATGTACTATTCTGTTTGATGTCTGATACATAATTTGACACTTTTAAGTAGTAACGTAACTCTTAAGACTTATGTGAATTCCCGATATGTTAAATTATGTGTACTTTTCAAAATGCTATCTAACCATGAAGGAGTTGAGTACCAAAGCTGAAATTGGTTGATGAGTAGATCTAATATATCTGTTTAACTGTTGTAAATTTCAGAAAAAGTTTTAACTGTCCACATGGTGATCCATTGACAAGACGGACGGTTGAGTTTTTTACTTTTTTTCACCCGGACCCAAATTTGGATGGATGTCATTCCTTTACAAATGAATTGATTAGCCTGTACTTGCTTGTGACCATAGACATACACCTATAGATAATACATCTGTGATATAGGATGTATATGTCCACTCGTATGGGCACAGGGTGACCTCGAAAATCACCAAAAGCATGTGCGACTGAACAAAGTGGCTACTTTGGGTGCATATAACTTGAAAAGGGAAGGGGGGTACTCTGATGTAAGTAAGTAATCTGATGTCATATTCTTGCAAGTTGGAAAAAAGTAAGTTAGCATACCAAATTTCAGCACTATAGCTGTTACCAATCCCAAGTTATAAGCCTCCAAATTCGAAAAAAAGTCACATTTCCGCGTTTTCACGACTTGCGATCGCGAAAGACGGAGGTCTTTTCAGGAGGCCATATCTCAGAAACGACATGTTGTATGAGGGTAATATTTTGTGTGTTCATTTTTCACACAATGGATTATTATGATGGAGTTTCATCAAAATCTGAGAGGGTCATACAGGCACTTTTCAGAAAACTGGTTGATTTGACACGGAATGACCCACCTGCTAGTCTGGACGATGTACACTTAAATACACCTGCTACTCTGGACTATGTACACTTAAATACACCTGCTACTCTGGACTATGTACACTTAAACAGACCTGCTACTCTGGACGATGTACACTTAAATACACCTGCTAGTCTGGACTATGTACACTTAAATACACTTGCTACACTGGACGATGTACACTTAAACAGACCTGCTACTCTGGACTATGTACACTTAAATACACCTGCTAGTCTGGACTATGTACACTTAAATACACCTGCTACACTGGACGATGTACTCTTAAACACACCTGCTAGTCTGGACTATGAACACTTAAATACACCTGCTAGTCTGGACTATGTACACTTAAATACACCTCCTACTCTGGACTATGTACACTTAAACACAAATGCTACTCTGGACTATGTACCCTTAAATACACCTGCTAGTCTGGACTATGTACCCTTAAACACATGCTACTCTGGACTATGTACACTTAAATACACCTGCTAGTCTGGACTATGTACACTTAAATACACCTGCTACTCTGGACTATGTACACTTAAACAGACCTGCTAGTCTGGACAATGTACACTTTAATACACCTACTTTGAATTTGAAAGGACACAATGAAAATGAGGTTGAACTGCAGACTGTCAGTTTTAATTTGAGGGTATTTTCATCCATATCGGATGAACTGTTTAGAAATTATATACCCTTTTGTACATAGTCCCCCCCCCCATTTTCGGACATCAAACAATATTGGACAGTTTAACATAATATAGAATAAAGTCAATTTTTATGTATATGAACTGTTTTCTGATTAACCCTGAAGAGTTTATCTGAAGAGTTTATTTCCACAGCGACCATCTATCGCACTTAGGGCTGAAATACAGTTGAAGTCGGAAGTTTACATACACTTAGGTTGAAGTCATTAAAACTCATTTTTAACCACTCCACAGATTTCATGTTAGCAAACTATAGTGTTGGCAAGTCAGTTAGGACATCTACTTTGTGCATGACACAAGTAATGTTTCCAAAAATTGTTTATACAGACAGATTATTTCACTTTTAATTTACTATATCACAATTCCAGTGGGTCAGAAGTTTACATGCACTAAGTTGACTGTGCCTTTAAATTTTTAATATTTGGTCGCATATCCTTTGCATGCCATGACTTCCTGATGTCAAAAGACTCTTGATATCTTATTTTCTGTTACTCTTACAAGCGATACTATTACTTCTCTGCATTTGAATGGATCTCTATGGGAATTAGGGGGTGGGACTAGACTTAGCTATAAATTATGCTGGAACAGTATGGAATACTGGTTGGCGAAATGGCTGTATCAAGGGTCTGAAGTATCAAACGAGCCTCAAACCATCACTCTGCTGCCAGATATGCAGTCGATATGGATGGATGGTTGTTTCCCCTGACAAATCTTCCTATTTTTTCCTATACTCTATGGAAAAATAAGTCAGGAGAAGAAACCATTCAAGTTATCCATCCATATTTACTGCATATCAGGCAGCAGAGTGATGGTTTAGGCTTGTTTGATACATGAGACCCTTGATGACTTAGAGCCATTTAGACAACCTGGGGCTCTATCTTGGCGCTTGGTCTAAGCGCATGGCGTAAAGTCCATTTAGGGCGTGTCCAAGACCACTTTTGCTATTTTAACGGCGTGTTTTTTGGGCGCTAAACACAGCGCAACGTGCAAATGGGCTGAACCTAGTCTCTTCATTAATTATAGGTGTGTCTTGGGCATGACATGCAATAAACCTGTCATATCCCATTCCCTTTAAAAACATGCTTTTCCACCTTGGTGGATTGCTTGATGGCAAAACAGACATGCTCATGCGTGTTTAGTGCGATCAAGGAATAGGCTAAATGGATCAATAGTATGATCAATATTATTCGGACTAACCATTAGCCTATGAGTTCCCGGAAATTCCCGACAGGGCTGCTATTTTACAAAATTAAATTTCGTTAAAAGGACCTGCAACAGCTGAGAATAAGCTATCAATGGCTTCAGTCTCACCTTAGAAAACTCCAAATTAGCCTGCTTGTTCAACGAATTTCATTTGATTATGCAATGAAAGTGTCAAACATCAATTCCATGAGGCTGTTCTCATGGAGTTCTCGAAGTTCAAGCTTCATCCGAAGTTCATTAGGTTACCTGCATTGTAATATTGATTAATAACATAAATACCGTTATTTTGCCTTAATGATGACACTAAATACAATAAAGCTGTCAGGTTGGCAACCCATATGTTCACGCATATTTCCCCTTGTTTTATAATGTCCTGTTTATGGAAATGTGACCAACCTGTTTTACTCGTAGCGTAATGCTTTAAAACAATCCACTTTCCTAGGAAGACCGTGAAACGTGCGACTTACAGAAGGGGAAACAGACCTGCTCCTGCAGAGAAGGACATTAAAATTAATTGTGAATTAATTGTGTAACGTGGTGCAAATTTGTTTTCGTTTCTAATTAGATGTTTAGTTCTCTATAAAATCGTTTTGTTCAGTTATAGAATAGCATGTGAAATATTGCAGTGCACAAGTTTTCCATTGAAATTCACGCATTCGGTGTAAATGACAATTCGCGCATTAGGCTTGATATAGGTGTTATCAGCAAATGGAAAGCCATTTTTAATGGATAGCCATTGTCCCGTAACACAAGAAGATTACAGGAATTATTGGCAATTATAAGTCATAGATTGATCCAGGATTATTGCGAATAGTCTATAGCCTACATGTAACCTTACACGTACCATCGCACATCGCTTGGATGTTGATGGAGTGGACTGAAAGCAATTTAATTTGGCATTCCACTTTGCTGAGGGATAGGTAGCTATGTGGTCTTTGACCTATGGACCCTTTTATTATTAAATAATAATATTTCACATTGTAATCTTGATATTTTTTGTCATGCTTGTGCGTGCCCCTGTGTGTAACAGACAGGAGGGTGTATGCACAAATAACATGTAAACAACTTGGACATGACTTTAGACCAGGTTTGTGGTGGTTTTAGCACAAGTGCTTTCTGCTGGCTCAAGATAGCAATACGCCAAAAATAATTTTTTAAACGACGTGAACGCAAGGCTTTATAATGAACCATGCGTGGTTTAAGGGTGTAAGATAGCAAAGACATTTGCGTTTGGGTTAGTGCCGCTTAGCACTGGGTTTAAGATAGGGCCCCATGTGTTCTATACTGTTCCAGTGCAATTTACAGCTAAATCTAGTCCCACCCCCAATTCCCATAGATATCCATTCAAATGCAGAGGTTATAGTATCGCTTGTAGGAGTACCAGAAAATAAGATATCAATAGTCTTTTGATATTGTTGGGTCACAGACATCAGGAAGATGGCATGCAAAGGATATGCGACCAAATATTAAAAATGATTACTTTATTCTACATTATGTTAAACTGTCCAATATTTTTTGATGTCCGAAAATGGGGGGGACTATGTACAAAAGGTTCTATAATTTCTAAACGGTTCATCCGATATGGATGAAATTACCCTCAAATTAAAGCTGACTGCAGTTCAACCTCATTTTCATTGTATCCAGAACCAAAAATAACAAAGTACAGAACCAAAATAACAAAAAATGTGTCACTGTCCAATGAATTATGGTGTTCACTGTATGTGCATACCTGTATACTTATCCGTAGTGTACAATGAAAAAGTAAGGTGTTACATATCTTTTTGCACCTTAACAGCAAGAGTCTGGACTCTCTGTGTACGAAAACTGATAAAGTTATGACATCCCTTAACCATTTTTCGAGAGATGATGTCATGGATAATCAAAAACCTGAAACCCTTAGTGACTAATGACTAAAAATAGGATGTAAAGCTGTAGCCTAATACATTGGCTGATTTGCAAAATTTCAACAGATTTGTGATCAGCTCAACTGTCTTGACAAATGCAATAAAGATACACCAAATTTTCTAAACTTCCACTTTAGAAATTTATGGGTTAAGGTATTTCTGATTTTGAAGTTAAGAATTTGAGTATTCTTTCCATTTTCATGTGGGCAATTTCTGACAAACATTGGTATAATTATTATGAAAACAAATCTTATTTATGAGCAAACTTAATTCAGTGTGTTCAATAAAATGTATTGGTGTGAACGTTGGACCCTTTAACATCACAGATAATGATAATTATAATTTTAAAAAACAGAATATTTATTTTTAATGTGGATATAGCTAATTAACAAAGAAAGTGTCATATCATTTTAAAGTGCACCTTTTGCAAACATATATTCTGTCAAACTTGTCACAACTACTTGCTCTACTCACTCAATTTTAGGGAATTCTGTAGGACATATTTGTGGTTTAATCTCAAGAATAGAGACTGAGATGTACAAGACACTCTCTAAAGTACAAATTTCCCAAATGTACCCTGAAAGTACAGTAATGTTCTATTTGGATACTATTAAGTACCGTTTCAAGCAAAGAAGGTACAAATTAATTATGTATTGCTGGCTCTGGGTACAGTTTTATGTATCTATAGGGTACCACCCCAGTTACAAGCGTTTGCACCGTTTAAGGTACTTTTCGTACCTTTTTTCTGAGAGTGCAGTATTTTTGGGCTACAACTGTAACTACTGGGATAAAAAAGGACAACTTTGCTTAAGGTGTGTCACAAGTATCATATATCTGAAAGTTGCTTTCAGGGACATGAACACAGTCTTGTACTCTTCAGAACAGTATTTATTTATGAAGAAATAGGTTTTTCTGGGTTGTAGTCACTTTTGTGACTTTTCTATCCAGGGGAGTAAAAAAAAAAAAGAATAACAAATTACATACTTTTAGCTACATATTGATTATGCCATTTTAAGTAGGCTACTTTACAGAATTGAATGAAGACATGACTTATCAACCAATATTAATGCTATTAAGACTTGTAGACCGCTATAATGGCAACCATCTCATTGGAATGTTATTATGACAAGTAAATACCAAAATATACGTACATCTGCAAAAACTTAGGTGCATCTAAAGGTAAAACAAAAAAAGTATAAAAAACATCACAGTACACACTCAATATGCTACAACAAAAGTCTCAAACTGTGTCTGTGATTTTACAATAACCTCATCATGTTTTTTTTAGGCTACATTGTCATATTGAGTTGCAAATGGTGGCTTATCTGAAACTTTAAACATCAACCATGACAGAATAGCCCCACTTTATCACTGTTAGAATCAACATGTAGGCTTGTGGTCATTTAAATGACCAAACTCGGAGGAAGTGGACGTTCCAGCACCAATGACAAATACTATCTACACAGTCTTAGCAACCGGTTTCTCAATACTAAGTAAACTGGTGCAGGTGTAGCTTCATATACAAGTAAGATATTTGGTTTTATAAACATATTTATAAGAGAGATTTTGGAGAAAAAAATTAGGTGTCTTCTAAACTGAAAGTGCATCAGGTATGTATATACTGTAGTACAGTAAGCAAGGGAAAACGGCGAATGCTTATTTGTACGTTTTAAAAAATATTATTGTTTCTATATCTGAATGTTATTTTCTTAGCATGTATAAACGCTGCATTTTATGCATTTTAGTCTGTGGCTGTGGCAAGACAATGGTTGTAAGCGCTTTGGGCTATTAATAGCACCTCCTATTTTATTGCCCTGCAGTGCAACTGGAGATGCTTAGATTATTGCAAGCGGCTACTCTTTTAAACAATCCTGCGTCTAAATTTACGAGGTTTTCTTAAAACTGTAGTTTATAATTTCAGACAAACATGAATACTTTAATTGGGATGGATACATCTACCACTAGGGGGACGACGTGGATCGGGTTAATTAAAACTTACAAAAACTAGGCTTGCTGTAAAAAGTATTGATATCAAAATGAGGCCAAGTTAGAACAAGCAGTATTGCCTATCGTACCTCACACTAATTAAACTAGCTCTATTCCAAAGCAATGCTACCCAATCTTTCCTACATTATTTCAAGTAACTTGGCCCTGTGTTTTTTTGTCTTACCATCTAAAGAGAATGTGGTCATTGAAACTTGATGTGCCACATCAAAGTGTCAAATGGCAATACTTTATAGTGGAAATAACCTGCAATTCAGATGTTTTACATTTACAGATGTAAAGAAATAAGTACACTATAGGCTATGCTTGAACAATTGTCTGCATTCAGTGCATAACAATTATAATAATGGAATATTTGTATTTGAATAGAAGCCTGTGTGTTCCTACAGAGCCTAGACATTCTTTTGTTCACAAAATTGTGTTCACAAATAACATTTGTTATTAAAAAATGTTTGGGTAGGAGCGCTTCCTGGATACATGTAGACACAAAAATACAAGATAAACTCCAAGGCACTCTCTTTTAAACAATTAAAATGCCTTTATTGTCATGGCATGGTCATGTTAGACTTAAAAACAAACACCGACGCGTTTCGGCATCAAGCCTTCGTCAGGGAGTCAAAACAGATCTCATGGAACAAAATGGCCCTTATATAGTGGTATTCCACCAATAGGAATCTTCCAGATGGACATGGTGTTGTGGCCTAGAGAGGGTGTACACATATAAAAACTCCAGTAGATGGCGTAATTTGGCCCACAATATTCATCAAAACTAAATTACATAATGAATACAAACAATACCAAAAACAAACCAAAAACAGATAGATGTTTACAAGAAAACACATAAACGTTTACAAAAAAGCAGTAAAATCTAGGTCCTCATTTAGGCCTGGGTGTTTAGTAGCCTGTAATTTGTCAATCCAAAAAGCTTCCCGTTGGTTCAGTTTCCTTTGTCTGTCACCTTTTCGTATGGAAGATGAGATGTGGTCAATACCAAAGGCTTGTAGTGTGGATGGGTTACTGTTATGGAGGTCCAGATAGTGTCTAGCCATAGGGTAGTTTACATTCCCCATGCAAATAGCGTATTCGTGTTCTGCTAGTCTGTCCTGGAAACGTCTTTTTGTTCTTCCAATGTAAAAAAACTTTGCAACTAGGGCATTCTAGTCTATAGATAACAAATGTGGTTTTGCAGTTAATTAAATAATTGATGGTGAACTCCTTCTGAGATGTAAAATCCCTAAATGTCTTGGTCTGTATTACATTTGTGCAGTGGTTACAATGGTTACACTTGTAGGATCCCTTGGGTTTTGGACCCAACCATGTTTGTTGGGTATTAGGTTGAAGATGGCTGTGTACCAGTTTATCTTGTAAAGTAGGACATCTCCTAAAACTGATTAATGGTGGTTCAGGGAAGATCTGACTGAGTATACCATCACTCTCAATAATAACCCAATTCCTATTTATAATCCGTTTAATGTTTTCTGCTTCTGTACTGTATATAGTGACAAATACCACTCTATCTTTTGTTTGTTTGGGAGCATTTCTCTGTAGTAAAACTTGTCTGTCCAGGTGTTTGGCTCTAGTGTATGCTTTCAGTAGGGTAGTGTTTCTATATCCTCGTTCCTGAAAGCATCACACCATTTCCTTAGATTTGGCCTCAAACTCCTTTTCCTGGTCACAAATTCTGCGGACTTGTTGGAACTGGCCATAAGGCACATTCTCTCTGAGCCACTTAGGATGGAAGCTCCTGACATGTAGTATGGTGTTTCTATCTGTTGGTTTCCTAAATATACTGTAGATGTATGTAAAGTCCCTTGATTGTCTTTAAATATCGTAAGATCTAAAACATGTATGCTCTCCTTGCTGTAATCTAAAGACAGCTTGATGTTGGGGTTAATACCATTCAAAAAGACATGGAAAGTTTGTAGCTCTGCCTCTGACCCAGACCAAAACAACAGAGATCATCTATATTGTGGGCCCCACCAGATAATGTGCTTAAGAAAGCTATTTCTTTCATTGTTAAACACAAAGTCTTCTTCCCATTTACCCAGGTATAAACCTGCATAAGAAGGACTATAGCAAGCATCCATAGCACACCCTTTAGTCTGTTTAAATACTTTGTCCTGAAAAAGGAAGATGTTATTGGTCAAAGTCCATTCTGTCAGAGACAATAAGAAAACACTGGGTGGCATTTCAAATTCTGGCCGAGCACTTAAAAAGTTTCTGAGTGCTGCTAGGCCCTGTTTGTGTTCTATGGTTGTGTACAATGATTCAACATCCGTAGTGTCTAGAAAAGTCTCTGTGCCTATGTTTTCCAGTTGCTTGATCTTGCGAAGCACATCAGTGGTGTCCGGAACATAAGCAGCAAGTGAAGGTAAAAATGGTTTTATAAAATAATCAATATACTTTGACATTGGTTCAGTAAGGCTGTCATTGCCTGATATCACAGGTCTACCCGGGGGATTAACCACACATTTATGTATTTTTGGAAGCATGTAGAAAGAAGCCATTCGTGGATTTTCATTATATAGGAATCTTAGTTCAGCTTCAGAAACCAAACCATTTTCTTTTGCCTCTATAAGCATCTCTCTTAGTTCTATTTTGAGAGACTCTGTGGGATTATGTGTCAGAAGTTGGTAAAACTCAGTATTATTAAGTTGACGATAGGCCTCTTTAACATACAAGTCCTTACCCCAAACCACAATAGCGCCCCCCTTGTCTGCTTTCTTGATGACAATTTCATCATCTTTTGATAATGCTTCCAAGGCACTTTTTTCTTTACGGGAAAGATTATAATGTTTTGGTGCCCTTTTGTTCTTAAAAAAGATTTCAGTATCAAAATTCACTTTTTTTGCAAATGTATTTAATGCAGCACTTTGAACTAAGGGACAAAAGGTGGATGGTGGTTTAAAATGTGGTCTAAGGTTAAGAGGGGCAGTCTGGCCTGAGTATATAGAGCTTGTAGATGCTGTGGGATTTTGCTTGTACCATGCCTTGAGGTGTAAATTCCTGTAGAAGAGAAACAGGTCAATCTTTATATAAAAATCATTTGCAGAGTAGGTAGGGGCAAAAGATAATCCTTTGGAGAGTACTTGAATGCTCTCCTCAGACAGGGGTTTGCCAGAGATGTTGATCACAGACTGTATCTGGTTCTGTTCCATGTGTATCTGGGTTCCTGGTTTCTTTCTTCCCCTTCGCGTCCTCCTCTTCCTCTGCCTCATCTTGGTCCACGTCCCCTTCCTCTCCCTCTTTTGGTCTGGTGGGGTGGATTTTCTTGGTGCTTTAAAAAGCATTGTCCTCTTCCTCACTGCTTGTCAAAATGAAAGAGACAGTCCTAGGTCTAGTTCTTGCTGGTGGCCTCCGTCTGTACTCCTGGGTGTTCTCATTCTCCAGCTGTAGACTTTGCCCTCCTTGTAGTCTGTTGCATCTCTCTGGAACTTCCTGATCTTTTCTTGTTTGAGACTCTGTATTTCATGAGGTCTGCATTCAGTTATTCTTCGAGTTGTACACTGTATGATCTGCCAGGTAAATCATCCATCAATGATGTGGTTGTGATCCGCTGTCCCTCTTCAAGGGAATAAGAAAAAGTATTCTCCATCTTGAATTTATTTCACAAAAGGTCCAACACAGAGAGGTGGCTGTGGGGCTTGCTCCTTAAACACACTTGTAGAAATAAAAAAATGTTTGGGTAAGAGCGCTTCCTGGACTCAAAACAAGTTTGTTTGAGGTGCTCTCTGGAAAAGGATACATGTAGACACAAAAATACAAGAAACTCCAAGGCACTCTTTTAAACAATTAAAATGCCTTTATTGTAATGGCATGGTCATGTTAGACTTAAAAATAAACTCCGACACGTTTCGGCATCAAGCCTTCATCAGGGAGTGAAAACAGATCTCATGGAACAAAATGGCCCTTATATAGTGGTATTCCACCAATAGGAATCTTCCAGATGGACATGGTGTTGTGGCCTAGAGAGGGTGTACACATATAAAAACTCCAGTAGATGGCGTAATTTGGCCCACAATATTCATCAAAACTAAATTACATAATGAATACAAACAATACCAAAAACAAACCAAAAACAGATAGATGTTTACAAGAAAACACATAAACGTTTACAAAAAAGCAGTAAAATCTAGGTCCTCATTTAGGCCTGGGTGTTTAGTAGCCTGTAATTTGTCAGTCCAAAAAGCTTCCTGAAGAAGACTGTGTTTAACAATGAAAGAAATGGCTTTCTTAAGCACATTATCTGGTGGGGATGGTATATTGATGTGTTTGTTTTCATCTGGGTCAGAGGCAGAATGTGCCTTATGGCCAGTTCCAACGAGTCTGCAGAATTTGTGACCAGGAAAAGGAGTGAGGCTAAATCTAAGGAAATGGTGTTACGCTTTCAAGAACGAGGATATAGAAACACTACCCTACAGGAAGCATACACTAGAGTCAAACACCTGGACAGACAAATGCTCCCAAACAAACAAAAGGTAGTGGCATTTGTCACTACATACAGTACAGAAGCAGAAAACATTAAACGGATTATAAATAGGAATTGGGGTATTATTGAGAGTGATGGTATACTCAGTCAGATCTTCCCTGAACCACCATTAATCAGTTTTAGGAGATGTCCTACTTTACAAGATAAACTGGTACACAGCCATCTTCAACATAATACCCAACAAACATGGTTGGGTCCAAAACCCAAGGGATCCTACAACATTACATTACATTACAGTCATTTGGCAGACGCTTTTATTCAAAGCGACATACAATAAGTGCATACAGAAACGTCATCAAAGTCACTACAGAACAGATAAGACAAAGCACATCCTTCCCATAATGTAGCAGCTATCCTTAGTAATGAACATTGAATTGAGTTCACAGTAAGCTGTAGGTAAATCAGCTATACTACACTTCTATTCTAAATACTATTATAACCTATAACAAACAGACACGAAAACACAGGGAACTAGTACCATGAGGTCCTAGATTAGAATATCAGTCAAGATGGAGTCTGAAGAGGTGTGTCTTCAGACCACGACGGAACGCAGGCAGGAGTAGAGTAGAACGTAGGAGATTGGGAAGTTCATTCCACCACTGAGGAGCTAGGGTGGAAAAGCGCCACAGTTGGGACGAGCGAGAGCCGTTGACACGGAGGGGGGGGAAGAGCGAGTCGCCCTGCTGTAGAAGAGCGAAGTGCTCGAGCAGGAACATAGTTTTGGATTAAGTCCTGCAGGTAGGCGGGGCTGTCCTATTGGCTGCAGTGTAGGCCAGGGTCAGAACTTTGAACCTGATCCTGGCTGCAACTGGCAGCCAGTGGAGTAACCTCAGCAGGGGGGTTACATGGGAAAATTTCAGGAGGTTGAACACAAGCCGGGCAGCTGCATTCTGGATCAGTTGAAGAGGCACAATGGTGCAGGCTGGTAGGCTTGCGAGCAGGGAGTTGCAGTAGTCCAGGCGTGAGGTGACCATGGTATAGACAAGAAGCTGGGTGGAATAGGTGCTCAGGCACGGTCGAATCCTCCTGATGTTGTACAGGAGGAACCTGCAGGACCGTGTCGTCGCCTTGATGTGCTCTTTAAAGTCCAGCTGGTCGTCCAGGACCACCCCCAGGTTCCTTGCAAAGCGGGAGGCAGCCACTATGGTCCCGTCAACGGTGATGGAGAGGTCATGTAGTGGGGAGGCCTTGTATGGCATGAAGAGGAGCGCTGTCTTGTCAAGGTTGAGCTTCAGGTGATCCACTCAGATGTCAGCCAGACAAGTAGATATCCTCTCCTTAACCTGTGGGGTAGAGGGAGGGAAAGAGAGGAAGAGTTGAGTATCATCAGCATAGCTATGGTATGAGAAGCCATGTGAATTAATTACTGAACCAAGAGACTTAGTATAAATAGAGAACAGCAGAGGACCCAGTACAGATCCCTGCGGGACTCCTGTAGACAGGGGATGGGGAGCAGAGACGGAACCCTTCCAGGAGACTTGGTAGGATCTATCAGTGAGATACGATACAAACCAAGAGAGGGCAGTCCCAGAAATTCCCATCTCAGTGAGTGTGGTGATCAGGAGTTTGTGGTTGACCGTGTCGAACGCCACAGACAGGTCAAAGAGAATCCGAACAGAGGAGAGGGAGGAGGCTCTAGTAGTGGCGAGTGCCTCCGTCACGGCCAGGAGAGCAGTTTCAGTGGAATGACTGGTTCTGAAGCCGGACTGATGCAGGTCAAGCAGGTTGTTCTGGTGGAGAAAGACAGATGGTTAAGGACAGCTCGTTTAAGAGTTTTGGACAGGAAGGGCAAGAGAGATACAGGACAGTAGTTCTTGACATCAGAGGGGTCCAAGCTAGGTTTTTTAAGGAGTGGGGTTATACGGGCAGTTTTAAAGGCAGCAGAACATGGCCACAGATTAGGGAGGTGTTGATAATGGAGGACAGATATGGAAGGAGCTCAGCGGATATAGACTGGAGGACTGCTGAAGATATGGGGTCCAGTGGACAGGTGGTTGCGTGATGGTGCATCACCAGTTGGAGCACATCTGTGTCCTCCAGAATCTTGAAGGACGACAGTGTAGCAATGGGTTCGGTATGGGGGATGTGGGGTGTCACCGGATGCGTGAAGGAGTTCCGGATCGTGGCCACCTTCCCCTCAAAGTGGGTCAGGAAGTCATCTGCAGAGAGGGAGGAGGTTGAAGGGGGTGGAGGGGGGATGAGCAGGGAGGAGAAGGTGGAAAAGAGTTTACGTGGATTAGATACACATGCATTAATTTTAGACTGGAAAAATGTTTTAGCTGATGTGGTTGCAGCTGTGAAGGCTGCCAGCAGAGTGAGATAGGAGGCCAGGTCATCTGGGGATCTGGATTTCCTCCATTTTCTCTCAGTGGCTCGCAGCATGGTTCTGCTGGATCTGAGAGAATCCGTCAGCCACGGGGAAGGGGGTGATGGTTAAGCTGGTTTGGAGACAAGAGGACATAGCGAGTTGAGACAGAGAGGCATGAGTTAAACACGGAGGTGGCAACATCAATAGGCATTTTAGCAAAGGTAGCAGGAGGAGGAAGTGCAGAGAGCAGAAGTAGTGAGAGAGGAGTGCAAGAGCGTGCAGAGATTTCTCCTGAACATAACAGTGGGTGGGTTGTTAGCGGAGTTGAGGGAGAATGGGCAGGAGAGAGAGAATGAAATAAAGAAATGGTCCGATACGTGGAGCGGGGTCACCGTGAGTTCAGACGTGGCGCAACTCCTGGTGAGTACGAGGTCCAGTTGGTTACCACCCTTGTGGGTGGCAGGCGATGGGGACTGAGTGAGGGCGAAGGACTGGAGGAATGAGGTGACACTGGATAGCTGGGAACTGTCTGGTTGGAGGTTGAAGTCTCCCAGTAGGATTACAGGGGTGCCATCCTCAGGGAAGGAGCTCAGGAGAGTGCCCAGTTCATCCAGGAAAGTGCCGAGCGGACCTGGAGGGCGATAGAGAACAACAATTTTAAGTGCAGATGGGTGAGTTACAGTGACTGCATGAAACTCAAAGGAAGAGATATTCAAGCAGTGTACAGTGGGAATAGAGAATTTCCAGGATGTGGAAATGAGCAAACCAGTACTCCTGCCTCGGCCAGAGGCCCTGGGGGTGTGGGAGAAGGATAAGCAGCAGACAGAGCAGCTGGAGTGGCTGTGTTATCGGGAGTGATCCAGGTCTCAGTGAGAGCCAGGAAGTGGAGGGACTTCACCTTAGCATAGGCAGTGATGAAGTCAGCTTTCTGGACGGCTGACCGGCAGTTCCATAGTCCATCCACCACTGAGAGTTCCTTATGAGAGGACAGTGGTGGGCAGACCAGGTTAGCCGGGCAGCGCCTGCGGTGGTTGGGCCTCCTGGAGCGAGGCATGGAGCACAGAGGAATGGGGGTTAGACACATGGTAGAGGGTGATAAGACAGGTTAGGTGGAGAAAGATCAGAAGAGACAGAATTGACGATGAGGCTGCCGTTTTACGGCATCCTCTGCTTTAACTTATACACTATTTGCTAATTTCCTGATTGCACTCAGCTGCAACTTCAACTACACCACAAACAGTTTGATTAACTAACGCACAGCTGAAACCGAATGAAAATAAGACACTTCGCCTATCTGACGGTAGATAATTGACATGGCTGGTCTGATTTCACTCTGTGTGCACTACAGTTCGATTAACTAACGCACAGCTGAAACCGAATGAAAATAAGACACTTAGCCTATCCGATGGTAAATAATTGACAACGCTGGACCATTGTAACCACTGCACAAATGTAATACAGACCAAGACATTTAGGGATTTTACATCTCAGAACGAGTTCACTATCAATCATTTGATTAACTGCAAAACCACATTTGTTATCTATAGACTAGAATGCCCTAGTTGCAAAGTTTTTTTACATTGGAAGAACAAAAAGACAGGACAGACTAGTAGAACACAAATATGCTATTCGCATAGGGAATGTAAACTACCCTATGGCTAGACACTATCTGGACCTCCATAACAGTAACCCATCCACACAACAAGCCTTTGGCATTGACCACATCTCATCTTCCATACGAAAAGGTGACAAAGGAAACTGAACCAACGGGAAGCTTATTGGATTTACAAATTACAGGCTACTAAACACCCAGGCCTAAATGAGGACCTAGATTTTACTGCTTTTTTGTAAACGTTTATGTGTTTTCTTGTAAACATCTATCTGTTTTTGGCATTGTTTGTATTCATTATGTAATTTAGTTTTGATGAATATTGTGGGCCAAATTACGCCATCCACTGGAGTTTTTATATGTGTACACCCTCTCTAGGCCACAACACCATGTCCATGTGGAAGATTCCTATTGGTGGAATACCACTATATAAGGGCCATTTTGTTCCATGAGATCTATTTTCACTCCCTGACGAAGGTTTGATGCCAAAATGCGTCGGAGTTTGCTTTTAAGTCTAACATGACCATGCCATGACAATAAAGGCATTTTAATTGTTTAAAAGAGAGTGCCTTGGAGTTTAACATGTTATTATTTGACATGTTAAAACAATTAGTAATACTTTAGTTATTTGGCTTCATGTGACCCACAAACATTACATTAATGGGGCAAATATATGTCTGGATAGGTTTGCAAAATTCAATATTTAGGGTATTTACTATGTGTAAATATTTCTCATTTTTATCTGTATTTATTCAGCCCCCCATTGCCTGTTTGTCAATTTTAATGTTATATGCTGCTAGAAAGGTTTCTAGCAGCATAGAATATTTTAAAACCTGTATATTTTCTAAAATGAATGGTAACACTTCCTTTTACAGTCCCCTAAACTATTTACCAGTATTTTTGTAAGCATTTTTGTATTATATCATGTATTTACCAGATATATACAGTTAAAGTTATAGTATCACTTGTATCCTTTGCATGCCATGACTTCCTGATGTCTGTGACCCAACAACATCAAAAGACTCTTGATATCTTATTTTCTGGTACAAGTGATACTATAACGTCTCTGCATTTGAATGGATCTCTATGGGAATTGGGGGGTGGGACTAGATTTAGCTGTAAATTATGCTGGAACAGTATGGAATACATGGTTGGTAAAATGGCTCTAAGTCATCAAGGGTCTGAGGTATCAAACAAGCCTCAAACCATCACTCTGCTGCCAGATATGCAGTAGATATAGATGGATCACTTTAAGGGTTGTTTCTCCTGACAAATTTTCCTATTTAACTCTATGGAAAAATAAGTCAGGAGAAGAAACCCTTCAAGTTATTTAGCCATCCATGTGTTTCCATACTGTTCCAGTGTAATTTACAGCTAAATCTAGTCCCACGCCCCAATTCCCATAGAGATCCATTCAAATGCAGAGAGGTTATAGTATCGCTTGTAAGAGTACCAGAAAATAAGATATCAAGAGTATTTTGATGTTGTTGGGTCACAGACATCAGGAAGTCATGGCATGTAAGGTTTAGGTTGGTCAGGTTGGCTCTGGTAATGACAGTTTGTTCAATTGATTGGTAATAAAGGAGTTGTTTCCAAGAAAGTACTGTATCATTTCCTTGGAAGTACACAGTTAAAGCCAGGCTTTATCCAATCCAAACCCTTGATAACTACAAGGTAGTCACTTGAATTGATAGGTATTTTCAATTAGTGTGAGCTACGATAGGCAATACTGTTTGTTATAACTTGGCCTCATTTTGATACCAATACTTTTAACGGCAGGCCTAGTTTTTACAAGTTTTAATTAATGGCTTACAGACAGTGATTTGTAGACTATGCGTGAGTAACCTGCATTTTTTTTTTGTTTTCTGTTCAGGTATCATTAGTTTTTGCACTGTATTATTAGCTAACTGATGATATAGCCTATAAATGCATAAATCATAAGATAATTAAAGAGATACTGCAGAGCCTTTTCTAAGGCCTTTTTTACCGCTTCAATTTGAACTGAAACTCATGAGTAGGTGTGGTCATATGACGATGATGCCACGTAGTCATATTATGAATATTCATACGGTCAAGGAGTGAAAGGGTGTGTCTTGGTGAACTGACTCAGCCCCACTGAACTCAATACGATCTCTCTCCTCACTACTAGCTAAACAAACAACAAAATGGCGAGTGACAGTAGTATTGCAGGGAGTTTTGAGGTGGAGGAGTTTGAAGTGGAAGAAGAGGATTCCTTTTTGTTGGAAGACTCTCCTCGCGAAGATGTTGCTCGGGAAATACAGCCGTATTCATTTGAGCCACTGCCGCCGCCCCGGCTGTATTGGTTGAGCAATGTCTTTGCGAGGAGAGGACCGGGGATGTAACCGAATGGCAGAGCTAACCTTACCTAGCTAAGCTAGCTTGTTTGTTTGCCTAAAGTAACGTTACTATTGAATACATTCAAATACTGTCATGGTTTTGGACCCTGTTGTCCTATGCGGTCGTTTTCCTCGGTGGCCACACGAGGGCGCTGCCCTTTTGGTGGATGCTTGCTCCGCCCTGCTGAGTGGGGGAGTTTCTGTTTAAGCGTTTGCACCTGTGCGTAGCCACCTGAGACATATAAGCCTTCCGTTTCCTTCGTTCGGGGCTTCTACATTGTTTGTTTGTTTATTATGTACTGTGGTGTTTTATTTTGTGTTAGTTCTCGTACCATTTTGGCTACTCGCCCATTTTTAGCGTCTCTTTGTAGAGGCAGGGCTTATTTCTTGCTGGCTTAGGGGGTTGGTTATCTCGTAGTAAGTTTGGGACCGTATATCTCTGCTCTATTTCGCGCTGTTGTGCTTAATCTCCGTGTATGGAGATTTGGGCGATTCTGTTGGGAACTTTAGTTCTGTCGCCCTTCGGCACATGTCTTCCCATAGGGGATTCCGGCGTTTTCGCTTCTACTTAGTTTGAGCTCGTAGAAGTATAGAGTAGCAGTTTCTCTGGTCCATTTGTTCGCCTAGTGATTGGTTTTCTTATTGAGAGACCTGGCGTTTTAACTTCCACTCATTTCCGGATTACTGTGAGCCAGTGAGTAGCCTAGCTTTGGTACGTTTATTCCCTGCTGTTCTCCTTCTCGTGGACTAGGTTCCCCTTTTGTTGTGAGTCAGGGTTTTCATTTCATGTCGTGCTATTTTTGCGTTGGTCTTCGTTGCAGCCGTCCTGTACGTCCTTTTTACCTGCGGGACGATTTCGTTTGGAACTGTTGTTCTGTTTCGTTCTCGGGGTGTGTCTCTTTATATGGAGCTTGGGCGTTGTTGTGGACGTGTTTGTGTGTGACTGCGTGTTTCTAAATATAGCATCGGAACGTTAGCTCACTGTTCCATTTCGCCTCGTTACTTATTTATTTTCTGTGAGGCTAGGGCGGGTGTTTAAGTTTGCGTGAGTCTTTTGCATAGTAAAGTTTTGGGACGACGGTGCTCCGTCGGCTCACCTGTAAAATGTTTCTCCTTCCTGGGAGATCGGGTGTTTACCCAGGTTTGTTTGCTGCATTAGACTGCGTACTTGTTTTACTAGCCATGGAACTTTAAATCCCTGTTCCGGTTCGCCTCGTTACATTTTACCTTACTGAGAGGCTTGGGCGTGGTTTTATATTTTTTAGCTCATTCATTTTGCTGGTAAGGCATTGGGACGACGGTGCTCCGTCGGCTCACCTGTAAAATGTTTCTCTCTCCTGGGAGATCGGGTGTTTACCCAGGTTTGTTTGCTGCATGTGACTGCTAGCTAAGGGATGTAGCCACGGAACGTAATATCTGTTTCTTCGCCTCCTCCTATACCAATAGGTAGTTATTAGTTTCATTGTTTATTTGCTGTGTGTGTTGTTTGTGCCATTGTGCTACTCGCCTGTTCTTGCATCTCGTATCGAGACTGGGCGTTTTAATTCTGGCTCGTGTAACAGTGAGCCGGTCTGTAGCTGTGGTGTGTGTGTTGCTTGTCTTGTCTCCTTCCCTTATCTGCGGGGTATCCCGCCTTAGTGGCCTAAGGGCTTAATGATTCCCCTTGCTGCGTTTGGCTCCTCCCATCTCACATGTCACACCCCATTACAAATACACAACAAAACCCAGTCACACAGAACCTAAAGCACAACACTGGCGCTGCCAAAATTCTTAACCCCCCTGCAAAATGCTCCCTGTTGTAAGCATGTGCTTTAGGGTATCCAGTGATCTAAAGATGTAACAACAATGAATGTGAAGTGGTCAGACTTTGCAAACAAGAGATGGCTGGGGGGGGGGGGGGGGAGTAGATAAATAATATAATGCATAAATGTATTACTTGTAAACTATTATGTATTCCAAGTGCTCTCGTAGTTTATTATCGTGGATGTTAAAGCGTAGCCTACATTATGGGTCGCGTATCACTAGTGCCATTCTGAGGTTTGCATTGCGATGTGTTCATCTTAAAACCTAAAACCTAAAATATATGATCGTTTTTGTTTTTTAATAAGTTGCCTCTTGTGATGTTCTGGTCTTTGCTGAGTGGTAGAAACTGTATCAACACTCATTTTGTCGGAAGAAGAGCGCAGATTGAACTAAATGAAAATATAAGCGGCACTGAGAACAAGCAAATGCGCGTTCACGCCAGGGGGGACGAATTCTGGCAGGGGGCACAACACCGTCTCTGCAGATTATGAAAGCTAACAGAGCCGGTACATGGCGTTGCACTGAGGAACGATACATCTCTGACTCCTTGGCATAATGCAGGCAAGTTAGCTAAAGATACCAAACAGTAAGACATAGATGTATAACTCTCTATGTAGCTCTATATAAGTCGTAATATTAACGTTAGCAGTAATACAAAGCAATTCGCATTTGAACTTGAACTAGCTAGTTAGCAGTACAAGGGTCTCAGTCTCAAAGAGGAAAAAAAAACCTGTTGGTCTCTGCTTTTATACCACGAGCCCAGCCAAGACCACCCCTAGGATCACCTCAACTCCACCCATTTTTATGTTAAGGTTCTCGTGAAGTCACGAATCCCCGGAAACCAGCATATTGGTAAGCTTACACAAAAACTCAGATAAAACCATTTTGACTAAACATGAGATTTTCGGACATAAACAGTTGTGTATGATCATAATCTAACCCAAAACATCGGTTTTCAACGGGAAAAGTCGGTTTTTGACTGCAGTATCACTTTAAATGTAGAGAGACATACAAATACATGCAAACATACATGCATTCCAACTGAAAGAAAGACATAGGTGTGGATTTTGTCCTTTAGCATTAACAACATGAACATGTACAAATAAATGAAAGTACAGTATTATGGCATGGTAGCGAATAGCGAAGTCATCCTCGTTGCTTATGCAAAACAAAGGTTTTTACCAATAACGGAGGTCATGACTGTAACCACAGTTTTATGAGTTCCGGATGACCATTAGGGTCGTCAACTTACGAATGACCTTCTTGTTGCAGGATGCATCAAGCCTTCGTTATATTTCGTTCCTGCGACCATTATGGTTGTCAACTTACGGATGACTTATACCCACCGCGTCACGATGGACAGACGTACCGTTAAAGTGGATGCCAAGGCCGCTGGCAGGATGGCCAAGCCAACCGTTCATACAGGCGCCACGTTGACATGATAAAATCTTGAAAATGTGCAGGGGGACGCCCAAGTTGCCACCTCATAGATATCATGAAGCGGTACAACTTTCAGTGCTGCCCATGATGTAGCCACGTTCCTAGTTGACCTACACTGGACATTCGTACGTAAAGGACTAGCACTAGCCTCATAGGCTGCAGCTATCGCCTTCACTTCCCAGCGGGAAAGGCTATGAGCCGAGAGTGCTTTTCCCTTAGACTTGCCATAGCAGACAAACAGTTGCCTTGTATGTCTGATGGAAGCGGTAGCTTCAATGTAGCGGCGCAGCGCACGCACTGGACATACTAAGTGTGCATCCCCCATGTCCTTGCCTGGTGGGGGGCAAACACAGCGAGCTCAATTGGCTGGTTAATATGAAAAGCGGAAACAATTTTGGGCAGAAAAGATGGGTTGGGCCGCAGTGTGATTCCAGAGTCATCCCACCGCCACCTAAGACACTCTGTGCTGATGGAGAGAATGAAGAGCTCACCAACACGCCTAGCCGACAGTGCTAGTGTAGGAACAACAGGAATTACAATTCCATACAGTCCACAGGAGGCTCCTCTTTCACGTTGGAAGTGACGTAGGACGTTGTACCAGTTGTGATTTCTGCACTGTAATGTGATACTGCACAGCGGAATGCGTGACTGGCAATAAAGTTTATAAAAGGGGCAACACGGCCAGTCCTTCCCCCAGTTCTTCACAGTTCTTCCGGGTATCAGTTGTCTGCTCAACTCGACAGGGAACTGCAACCCTGACAACTAAATAAACCAGTTCCAGGGACCCAAGATGAGGCGGCCGGTTCCCCTATCTATCGCTACCCCTACGAACGGCAACCACAGGATCAGGGCGACCGGATTTCCCCTTTTCATTGTGAGTGTGCGATCCAACGGAGGAACCTATTTAACGGACTTTGATTCAAGTAAGGCTGTAACATGGGCATAGCTTATTAGTTAGCAATGCAACATGTTTGTGATTGGATGTATGTAACTGTACTATTCAATGGTTAATGTGTGTTACGTAAAAGTTTTGTGTTACTGTTTTACTTTGGATGGCTGTAAGCCATCCACCGCGCTGCGTTAGGTTTAATACATCACGCACAGAACGTATGTTGCATGTGATCTGTCTTTAAACACTAACCAGTCGTTATATTAACACTGCACGCTGATCTCAATGCACACGCATCGATAAGCTTACGGCTATGTCACGAACCTAATACGGGCTGGACCCAAATGCAACGACCAGGAGGCAGGGGGACAGAAAAGGTCATTTATTTATGTGGCTTGGGGTAGTCCCAAGCCGTACACAGATGAAACACAACAATAATAGCAAGGTCAGGGATTTCTCCGGAACTTGAATCTGCTCCAAGCCGGAGCTGGACTTGAACAGCCACCGGATGTTCCAAGCCGGAACTGGACAGGACAGGAAACTGGAACGTATTACTGGAACTGGATCACCGGAACATGGAGTTGTTCCAAACCGGAACTGGGCTTGGTACAGGAGACTGGAGTTCCAAACCGGAACTGGACTGGATCGTCAAACAGGAACTGGATCACGGGAACATGGAGTTGTTCCAAACCGGAACTGGACTTGGTACAGGAGACTTGAGTTCCAAACCGGAACTGGACTGGATCTGGACTGGATAGTCAACCGGGAACTGGATCACGGGAACATGGAGTTGTTCCAAACCGGAACTGGACTGGATCTGGACTGGATAGTCAACCGGGAACTGGATCACGGGAACATGGAGTTGTTCCAAACCGGAACTGGACTTGGTACAGGAGATTGGAGTTCCAAACCGGAACTGGACTGGATCTGGACTGGATAGTCCAACAGGAACTGGATCACGGGAACATGGAATTGTTCCAAACCGGAACTGGACTTGGTGCAGGAGGCTGGAGTTCCAAACCGGAACTGGACCGGATCTGGACTGGATCGCCTAACGGGAACTGGATCACGGGAACATGGAGTGTTCCAAACCGGAACTGGACCTGGTACAGGAGACTGGAGCGGTTCAAACTGGAACAGGAATACTGGAACACTGTAATGTTCCAGACCGGAACTGGACTGGAAGCAGAGGAAGGGATAATGGCTGGATACGGCAAGGCAGAGCAGTGCAGCGGAGCTCAGGTTGGCCCGGTTGGGGCAGCAGGGCCACAGTGGAAGCTGCAACCGTAACCGTAGCAATGGCGGTAGCCACGGCCGGACAGGAACCACTGTAGAATGGAAAGGCAGAACACCCAGCTGCGGGCGCAACGTCAGATGGAGGCAGAGGTACCGCAACACACACAGGGAGTGGTATACAGCTACAGACTGGCAGACACAGTAGATAGATGGTAATTTAAGACAGGCAAAGTTCAGGCAGGGAAACTGCAAACAGACAGGGCTAGTTAACAACAACAGAAGGCTGAGAGCATTAAAGCACAGAGTCAAACCAACTGAAGTCTTTAGGATACAGGACAGGGATTCTAAGACCAGAATACAAATGGAGAACGTTAACGAACTGGCGCTGAATAGCAGCCAGCCGGAGGGTTAAATAGGGAAGTGAGATCGAAAACAATAAAGAAGGCGTGCGGAATGTAAGCGAGGGTGATTGAACAATTGACTGGTGCGGAATGCATGCAGCAACGGGGAAAGGAGATAGGTTGAAACCGGAGTGGGGAAAAAGAGTGAAACAAACGGAAGGAACACGCCCAGTCTGTAGCAACGGGGAAAACACGGACAACGGGAATCAAACATGACATGGAGGGAAATGGTAAAACATGGAAAACGGATAGGATGGGAACGGAACGTTACAGTACCCCCCCCTCAATGAACGCCACATGGCGTACCTGGAGGCCTAGCTTTATCCGGGAACAGGTTGTGGAAGTCGCGGATGAGAGAGTGGTCCAAAATGAGGCTCTTATGGAGCCAGGACCGCTCCTCGGGGCCATATCCCTCCCAGTCGACAAGGTATTGGAAGCCCCGGCCCTTACGGCGAATGTCGAGTATGCGACTCACCGTGTAGGCCGGGCGTTGTCGATGATCCGGGGCGGAGGTGGAGTGACCGCCGGGGCACTGAGGGGGCTGGAGGCGACAGGCTTAATTTGGCTTACGTGAAACACGGGATGGATCTTGGAAGTGAGATCGAAAACAATAAAGAAGGCGTGCGGAATGTAAGCGAGGGTGATTGAACAATTGACTGGTGCGGAATGCATGCAGCAACGGGGAAAGGAGATAGGTTGAAACCGGAGTGGGGAAAAAGAGTGAAACAAACGGAAGGAACACGCCCAGTCTGTAGCAACGGGGAAAACACGGACAACGGGAATCAAACATGACATGGAGGGAAATGGTAAAACATGGAAAACGGATAGGATGGGAACGGAACGTTACAGTACCCCCCCCCTCAATGAACGCCACATGGCGTACCTGGAGGCCTAGCTTTATCCGGGAACAGGTTGTGGAAGTCGCGGATGAGAGAGTGGTCCAAAATGAGGCTCTTATGGAGCCAGGACCGCTCCTCGGGGCCATATCCCTCCCAGTCGACAAGGTATTGGAAGCCCCGGCCCTTACGGCGAATGTCGAGTATGCGACTCACCGTGTAGGCCGGGCGTTGTCGATGATCCGGGGCGGAGGTGGAGTGACCGCCGGGGCACTGAGGGGGCTGGAGGCGACAGGCTTAATTTGGCTTACGTGAAACACGGGATGGATCTTAAGGGAAACAGGGAGGGAGAGTTTAACGGAAACGGGGTTAATAACACAAACAATAGTGAAGGGACCAATAAAACGGGGTTGAAGCTTCTTTGAGGTAGCTTGAAGGGGAATAGTGGCTGTGGAAAGCCAGACCTGCTGACCGGCCTTGTACTGCGGGGCTGCGGTCCTGTGAAGGTCCGCCAGGCGCTGGGTACGGGAATTGGAGCGAAGGAGTGCGGTGCGTGTGAGTCTCCACATCCGCTTGCACCTAAGGAGGTGGGACTTGACGGTAGGGACCGCCACCTCAGCTTCCTGGACCGGCAGGAGGGGAGGTTGGTACCCCAAGGAACATTCGAAGGGGGACATCCCCGTGGCCGTGCTCTTAAGGGAGTTATGCGCATACTCCACCCAAGGGAGGAAACGGCTCCAGGAAGAGGGATTGCGAGCAGTCACGCACCGCAGGGCGGCCCCCAGGTCCTGGTTCGCCCTCTCCACCTGGCCGTTAGTCTGAGGATGGAACCCAGACGACAGACTCGCAGACGCACCCAGGGCCACACAGAACGCCTTCCAAACCTGGGAGGAGAATTGGGGCTCATGGTCAGAAACAATGTCGGAGGGAATCCCGTGCAGCCTGACCACGTGCAGCACCAGGAGCTCCGCTGTTTCGAGGGCGGAAGGGAGTTTAGGAAGAGGGATAAAGTGAACCGCCTTGGAGAACCGGTCTACAATTGTCAGAATGGTGGTGTTACCCTCAGTGGATCACAACATTTTAATGCACCGTTTGGAACATTGGGTGGGTCTTTCGGGACCAGTACTAGAGTGGTTCAAATCTTACCTTACTGGGAGAGGATTTGTTGTTGCACTAGGAGACGCTGTGTCTGACACAGTTAGTATTACAGTTAGTGTCTGGTCTCTCAAGGATCTATTCTTGGGCCTTTACTGTTCTCTTTGTATATGCTACCACTGGGTAACATCATTAGAAAGCATAGTGTAAATTTCCACAGCTATGCTGATGACACACAATTGTACATTTCTGTGTTCCCTGGTGATACAAGTCCACTCAGCTCACTGGAGAAGTGTCTGAAAGATATAAAAATGTGGATGTCCCAGAATGTTCTCCAGTTGAACGATGACAAAACAGAGGCCATTTTGATTGGACAAAGACCTCAAAGAGATGTAATATCAAAAAACCTAGAGCATCTGGGCCTGTGCAGTAATCAGGAAGCCAAGAATCTAGGCGTTATTATAGATAATGACCTAACCTTTGAGCCCCATATAAGAAATGTTACTAAAATTGCCTTCTTTCATTTAAGAAACATTGCAAAGGTCAGACCTCTCCTCCGACAAGCAGACGCAGAAAAGCTTATGCATGCTTTTATCACAAGTCGCCTTGACTACTGCAATAGCCTTCTCTCTGGTCTCCCCCAAAAAAGCATTAAACAACTACAGTTAGTTCAGAATGTGGCTGCAAGGGTATTGACTCGCACAAAAAAGAGAGACCACATTAGCCCCACACTCCTTACACTACACTGGCTACCTGTGCATTTTAGAATAGATTTTAAGGTTCTTCTTCTCGTTTTTAAAACGATAAAAGGTTTAGCACCAACATACTTAGGTAACTGCATTCAGGAACATGTGCCTAGTAGAACCCTTAGATCCTCCACTGCTTCTCTCTTAGTGATTCCGAAAGTAAACCGTAAGACAAGCGGTGAGGCGGCTTTTAGCTTTTATGCCCCTAGGCTTTGGAACGCCCTACCAGGCAATATCAGAGAGGCAGAAACTCTTAACACTTTTAAGAAACTTCTTAAAACACACTTATTTTAGCTTGCTCTGCCTTTTAATTTTCTTACTTTTAGGCTACTGATAGTGTTTTTTTTATTATCTATTATTACCATGTACTAGTGCTTTTATTTACTTATTATCCCTGTTTTTATGTTGATTTTATGTCTATTTTTCTTTTATTGCTCTGTTCTGTATTTTTTATTCATTTTTTCTATTATTGTTGTGAAGCACTTTGGGCTGCATTCTCTGTATGAAAGGTGCTATACAAATAAAGCTCATTATTATTATTATTATTATTATTATTATTATTATTAATAATAATGTGCTAATTAAGCGATCGCACATACGCCAGAATAAAAGCTAGTAGCCCAAGGGAAGGAATCTGTAGTAGCCTAGTTTTTTTTATAAGATCTCTAGCCTACATATATCTAGCCAACAAGCATAGTCTAGCTTCAGGACAACAACGTCAACCTAGCCATAGCTCTAGACTGAGAAAACTAAAAGAGTAGCCTATTAATCCACTTCCTCATGAATTATTTTAAAGGAGAATATGTAGCACAAGCTTATTCACTCCTCATATTGCTTGCAAACTTTATGTTAAATTCTGCCATAGCCACATTCAGGAAATCTAAATTATGTAGACCTAAGTAAAGTGCATGTTAATTGATTCCTGTACGTTATTAGGCTTTATGGGCTAATTTGAACATAGGGTATGTGGAAGTAAGCTGTTTTGTGAAGCCAAGAATGCCACATATGCAAGCCTCTATATAAATAATTAAATAACACAGTCAAGATCTAGTGGAAAAGCACTGAGGATGGGATGGGATGGGATGGGGGGGGGGGGGGGGGGGGGGGGGGGGTGCAAGATAGTATCAACAAGGACAAAGGCATCTAGCATCCCAGTCAAAATAGGAACGTCTCTCTCCTGTTTTCCATACCTAAGCAAGATAAGATATATAACAATAGATAAGATAGATCATGCTGACCGAACAGACGGGAGAATAAGAAAAATAAGAGAAATTAAAAGAAATTACATGGTCTGATTAAAAGGCACATGAGGATAAGTCACAAACAACTTTATTCGGTAGATAAAGAGTGCCCCCAAGCGCAAGGGTAGGAACTGGATGTTTATTTTCGCCTAATTTGTTATTGGTTGGATAAAATAAGATATGACGAAAGGGTGTCACCGCACATTATTGGTGTATTAGTTAGGTGGAGGAGGAGTTAGGTGGAGGAGGATTAGTATATTATATAAACTAATGTCTGTCTTTGTTCAGGGAACTCCTTATCCTCTGCGTAGGGTAAAGGACCTCCCGTTGGCATCAATGCTTAATAAAAGGTTAAACTGAATAGAAGACTCTGCTATTTTCTTCATCTTCATCTTGAGAATTCTCCAGCTCAAAAACCCATCTCAAATTGAACCTAATGAGGAGAGAGTAAAAGGACTGCCCTACGCATACTTGGCGAGACCGGTCAACCATAGTGAGAGGTAAGACACCTTTTTCATAAAAAGTCTGTAGAGAGGAATTACCCGTACTCCGTTGGCCCCAAGTGTGGTCCTCCAATGGCTGATGGGTTCCAGTGGGTGAGTGGAGGAAAAATAAATAAAAATAGGTAGAAAAATTGTGATGAAGTGAGTGTGAAATAAGCAGGAGTATTGAAAAAGTCTGCTCAGATTATTGAAATATATATCAAATTACAACACTGTGGGGGAGCAATAGGGCTCCGAGTTACCTAGCCAAAATCTCTGAAATGATGAGAATAACCGAGTTGTGGGCCACGTAGAGGTTGTGTGTAAAGGGACGCCTTTCCCTTCAAATAGTCCGCCACAAATGGTAATAGGGTGAAGCAGTTGAAAGATACTGCCACAGCTATATTACGCGAGGATAGAGACAGTTAGGGAAGCAGTGTTGTGAGAAATTTAAATTTAAAAAAAAGGAGAGCAACGTTGTCTGTGTAAATAATTTTAGTTAATAATACTAATATTTTGTCATAATTTGTTTGTTAATAGTACTATACATATATATATATATATAGTCACTGTCGGGTGAAAACCACGTATCTCCATTTTCTTCAAATAATTTTTTTTTCCATAAATCACTAAATCATCCTTTACGTCTGTCTGTGAGTTTTAAGATGATTTGACCAATAGAAAGTATTCAAAATAGCTTGTGATTAAAACCCGTATCTCCATTGGCTCTTCAACTTGTCTGCAAAAACCTCCTATGTCCATCCCGCCTCATTCGGACGAAGTGCGGGAGCTACTTTTAATCTGAGGAAAGCTTTGTTGCAAGTCATGCAAGTTGATCGGATCTCATCTACTACTAACATTACACCTGATCTTTTAATGGCTGGTGGAGTGCCACTATGAATTATTAAATACAAGCTTAAATACATGTTTTCAAAAAGCATTGCCTGTCCAGCCTATGTAATAAAATAACTAACAAGTGCACACTATGCTAGATTGTGATAAAACACATTGTAGGCTATCTTTGACTGCATGATTGCCAGTAACAGAATGTTTAATTGTTGTTTGACTAGAGCTTAACCATTTAGCAAGTGAATTAAACTGAATAGCCTTTATCATACAAAATAACTAATCACGGTGGGCCTAGCCATTAATCTGAGTTATTCATCCTAGGTAAAGATGTTTGATTCTGTGTGTGTACTGCAGCTAGTAGGCTAGTATCGGTTTAACTATTCCTATGATGAGTTGAAGTGGATTGTGTGTTTATTAGCGTAGTCGAGACACAAGTGAAGCAAGAATCTTTATTCACAAATGTGTCACTCATGAGACATAACTACACATGGGATAACCTGAAACTATGTCTACCGGAAAGTTAAATTGGGAGCGGAGAGAGGAGCTGGCACATCACGGTAGGTTGGAGTAAGGATAGCCTAGCAATCGCTGTTTAGTCATAGGCTTCACCTCTTCAAAAACCTGTTCATAGCGGACTTTCACTAACAACTTGCGGAGCCTACCGTATGAGTCTTATCATCGAGTGCACAGTAATACTCACACATCTGTAGCCTATCTACTGTATAGCAAAGGTTTGTTGAAGGAAATGTTTTGTTTAATCTGCCAGTGTCTTATTGTTCGGTGCGGAGAGTCAATCCAGTGATTAAACATCATCAGTAGCCTATGTGTTTAAAAAAATATTTTTATTTTTGGGTGACGAGCGCCAACTTAGGTAGCTAACTCGCTCATGTCGGCAGAATGGCATCTTTCATTTTAGCTTGTTAATGCAGTGAACTAAAGGCTTGTCTCCTAATTGTATTTATTTTACAAAACATATGGATGTTTAATCACTGGATAGACTGACATTTTTCTGCTAACTGGCTTACAGATGTGTGAGTATTAACTGTGCACTTGATAATAGACTCACAGCCACTGTGCATTCATTCACTTGCAGATACTGCCATTCTAATCAATGACAGAAAAAAACATGTATCTCCTCATTTGATTGTCACAAAATTTATAACTCCATTTTACTTGATTTCTGATAAAATAACAATTTTGTATTGACACATGTGAGTATCTGACCTTGTATGTAGAAAACATAGAAACTTTCACAACGCTGTGTTTATTCATTTTGAAAATATAACGTTTTTTTCATTTCCTGAAAAGTAACGGTTTTGGAGATACGTGCTTTTCACCCGACAGCGACGATATATATATATATATAAAAGAGGGAAAGAAAGGGAAACAGTTGAACGAGTATGCAGATTCTGCTTTGTCCTGATGATTTTTGTGTGGGTGGTTACTGGGGTAGTGGGGCTAATCAGGACAGGAACTGTGAGGGAAAGACAAAATAAGACAGCAATTGATTAAAAGATGTAAATTACCATTGACCAAGAGAGAGAAGAGAGACGGAGTGGAGAGCCTGCAATTTCAATGCAGATTCCCTAAACATCTGAGACCCATGGGCAAGAAGCAACATGTGGTACCAGCAATTAACACACTCATATCAGATTGTACGACCTACATGACGGGTTTTGGAATAATAAAAGGAGGAAACAGGAATAAGAAATACACCCTAGCGTTAAGAACTGGGCAAGACGAGACCATTGAAGCGAATGGAGTTAAAAACAGGACAACATACGCAAACATCACCTTAGGGACATTCAGAGACTACTGGTGGGTATGCGGGGATAGGGCTTACTTGTTTTTACCAATAGGATGGACAGGATGTTGTTACCTGGCCACTTTGAAGCTCCCATATGAAGTAATGTCCATAAAATAGAAAAAAGACAACCAACAGGACAGCAGCAACAGGAAAAGAAGAGAATTGGCCGAGTTTCATGACTTTCATATCATTTCAGAATTTCATTAGGGGAAAAATGGGGACTGGGGTTATTTCCCTGGTATGGAGTGGTCTTCCTAGCAGATCATATAGACAACATACCATATACCTTGCAGGGTTTCGCCAATGAAACTATTAGGGAGTTCAGCATGTTAAGGGACACCATCAGAAGCCACAGAATGACCCTACTTAAACACGAAATGGCCCTTGATTACATATTGGCACAACAAGGAGGATTGTGTATAACGTTTAACCTGACAGGAGGCGCGTGCTATACCTTGGGCCCTGACATTACGGATAATCTGACTAGCGTAATACACACCTTAGGGAACATTAAAAAGGCATTCAGACCATAGGCAAGTGCTGGATCCTCCGCAATGGGATGGCTGGGGAGTTACATGGGACCTTGGTCGGCTGTGTTAGCACAGACTCTGATGCCTGTAGTCATAGTAGTTGGGATAGCATCCTGTGGATGCATAGTAATCTTGCCATGTATTAAAGCTATGATGTCTAAGTGGCTAGGAGCAATGATGGGGGAAGCAGGAATGATGATCCAGAAGGAAGAAGTCGTGGAAACACCGGTGGGATATGAGGTGGTTGAACTCATAAACTTAGCAGAAGGTGAGGAAAACAATCCATCAGGTGATCCCATTGAAAGCAAAGAAGTATTGATGAAACGGGTTAGGGCAGTCCACCAAATGGTCATAGGAATACCTCAGAGACGCGCCGTATGGGAATCGTCCATTCCCTAGCTATTCCAGATGAGAGATGGGTCTTACTCGAACGAACGCGGGGAAAAATGCAACGAGAAAGGAGGGCCGCTGAACTGTCCATACGGAAATCCTTTATGCGAATGGGGAGTGAAGGCAGGAGCAGGATGGAAATGCGTGAGAATGAAATTTGGAGACGAATGGTGTAATTGAATAGATTGGGAGAAGTATTTCATGCCAGGGCTGTTGGAGGACGTTGAAGAGAAGGAGGAGTGAGAGGAGTATCTCCTGAACACACGATCACACATATCACATATACTGACTACAGTACACGAAGAAAAGAACACAAAGGGGACATAATAAAGCCCCAACTGACTAAAGGCCCTTAGGATAGATTAAGGAAAAGGGCGAAGAAGGTAGGAGACGCCTGAGTGAAGTGCTAGTAACCTCTCCTCAGGTCATGGGCTACTAAGAAGAGGAAGAAGACATTACAAGTATAATCCAATTCTTTTTATATAATCTTTGTATAATTATAGCAAATCAAATCAGATAATCAGTAAATACAGTAGCCTTTTGATTTTTGATATTTACTTTTTGATATATCCTCTGTTAATTTGAGGAAGTATTAACTTAGTAAAAGTATAAACTATGCATGAAACTAATCCACCACAAATGTTTATTTTTATCATACAATTGAAATGTCACAACTCCCCCGATGAAACATCAACAAGAGAGTGTGAGACCAAATGGTCTCAAAGGGGGGAATAGGTGGAAGTAAGCTGTTTTGTAAGCTGTTCTGTAGGCCCAAGAAAGCCACATATGCAAGCCTCTATATAAATAATTAAATAATACAGTCAAGGTCTAGTGGAAAAGCACTGAGAATGTCAGGTACGATTCTCAGAAATGCCTCGAAAAATCAACACAATGTCCCACATATTCCGGTAAAAGACTTTGCATGTAGATGTTGTATAACCTACGTGTACATGTGCGCGGATGCCTCCTCTGTTTTCTTCACAATTCGCACACACAACGCTCTAGTGGAAATACATGGCAGAGCTCATCGGTAATACTATTTCCGGCCATGGCAGCCATCTTGCGGTTCTGCTATAGAGTACTCAAGTGAGTACGTCAGTCGTGGGTGGAGTCTGGTTTCGGAAGTAAATTCTCTATGGAAGATAAAATGGGCTTCGGAGACTATCGACTATTTCTTGAAATCTGATTTATAGAATGAGCCGAAACGTTCCTGGATTAGCCTGTGTGGTACAAGGATATATTCCATATATCGCATGTTCCAATTTAAATTTTTTAAAGTAATGCATTAATGAATGTAGTTCGACTTGTAGTCCACTTTAACGGACTACATATCCAGTACTGCAATGCACGGGTGGTTCTCGACCAATAAAATATCATCATCTCTTCTGTCTGACTGTGGCAGATGGGAGTAGGCTACTGCCGCTGAAGACAAGCTAACATTAGCTTGCTAAGTAGAGAGCCCAACAAGGTCAGAAACTGTGCTACGGTTATAGGGTTAGTTCGGAATTTTGGACCTATGTTTCTTTTACGACTTACTCATGATGTAGTTGATTGATGGAAACCATTTTCAGCTAATTCCATGCTGTCCTTCTTTTGGACATACACACGTTGCTAATGCTAGCGCAACTCTATAGTAACTGGTAGCATCCACTACCAAACACACTTAAACACTCCACAGTGCACCCAAAGCAAATAAAATACGACGATAGTCTATCGGGGTTATTTTGAGTGTTTATACCATAATTTTTGAAGTCAAACTCTCGTTGAATCCGTTACTTTGTGCTGACCTATATTCTCTGTGGATGTATGGTGGTGGAGCGATACTTTACGTTACCTACGAATGTAGTGCCGGCACTGGTCGACTACAACAACAAAGAAGAGCAAAAAGTTGCAATGGCCACGTTCACTCCGCCGCCGTACTTCCACAGAGAATATAGGTCAGCACAAAGTAAAGGATTCAACGATAGTTTGACTTAGTCCTAAGAACGTTAGAAAAAAGTGTGTGTAAAAAAGCTGTGTGCTACTGCTGGCTAACGTTATATGACAACGTCTGGAGACAAGGCTGCACATTTGGAGGGATTATGGGATGTGTAGTTTTTAAACAGTGTCGGCGCTGGTATGTTCACAAAAAAAATACTAAAACGTTAAATATACTCAAACATAGTTTGCGAACGGGCGTTATATTGAACAATCCGGGAAATTGACGGTAAGACATAATCAGTAGAAATGGTTTAAAAGTAAGCTTTAGTTATTGTCTACGCTCTAAATGAATGGGGAATTTACTTCCAAAACCAGTGTGACATAGTCACTTGAGTACTCAATTGCGGAAGAACCAAATTGAATAGGGTTGAATGGAACCATGTTTCCTTTCTATTTCTTGTATAGTCCTGTGCATGCTGCCTTCAGATGCGACCTTCTGAAGACCTTAGGAGGCATCATTTTTTGCTTTCGAATGAGACGCGCATCGATGCCTTCCTGCATTCTTGCCGTTTGAGACACAGCCGAACATCTTTCTAAAATGGCAGTGAGGTCACGTGATAATGTATAACATTTACATTTAGAACAATTTCATTATTAATGGTTACGTACTATCTGCTACTATGAAACATTGTGTGCAATATTTAGTACACTCATGTAGTACACAGATTGTTCATAGAGGTTTCGAATACAGCTATAGTTCTTTCTTCTTAATTTCGTTCTCGTTAACTCGTCAGTCTAGCTTAATTCACACTTAACAGACAATCTATCAAAAACTGTAAATGTGCCCTGACCAATTATCACTTTTCAACCACATAACAGCACTACGAAACGACGCGCCTCACTCTCTACACTTGTTTCATTCAACCGAGTGTGGTTCAGTGAGCTGGGATTCGTGTTCGAAGAGGTGAGTCATAACTGCTCATTTTTATTATCTTAAGATATCTGTTGTTTCAATTTCAAACATATCCCTGCTATCATCTCACTGGACTATTTTGCCATAGCTACTTTTATTTATGTTTTATTTTTGTTGTTTTTTCATTCATTGCGTAAGGGACGCCTGCTAACGTGAAGTGATTAACTACCCAGCTAAGGGACATTCCTGCAATGTCTGTTACTGGTTACAATATAACATCATGTAATGTCTGGGGGACGTTACTAGAACTTCCCGGGAACGTTCTCTGCAATGTCCCTGTAACCTTTAGAAAACCATACAAAAAGACGTTTTCTTAATTGTTTCTTTTAGGTTGTCCAGGGACAAAGCCAGCAGTCCATTACATTACATTACATTTATTTAGCAGACGCTTTTATCCAAAGCGACGTACAGTAAGTGCGTACAGAGACATCATCATCATTACAGAACAGACAAGGCAAAGCACATCCTTTGCATAATGTAGCAGCTATCCCTAGCAATGAACGTTGACTGTAGTTCACAGTAAGCTGTGGGCAAATCAGCAACACCACACTTCCATTCCAAATACTATTATAAACTATACTAATTATAAACCATTCCAAATACTATTATAAACTATGCTATTATAAACCATTCCAAATCTATTATAAACTATACTATTATAAACCATTACAAATACTATTATAAACTATAATAAACAGACAGGAAAACACAGGGAACAGGGAACTGATATTCCTAGGTGAGGATATCAGTCAAGGTGGAGTCTGAAGAGGTGTGTCTTCAGGCCTCGACGGAATGCAGGCAGGGTTGGAGTAGAACGTAGGGGAATGGGAAGTTCATTCCACCACTGAGGTGCTAATGTGGAAAAACTCCGCAGTCGGGACAAGCGAGAGCCTTTGACACGGAGGGGGGGAAGTGCCAGTCGCCCTGCTGTAGAAGAGCGAAGTGGTCGAGCAGGAACATAGTTCTGGATTAAGTCCTGCAGGTAGGCGGGGCCTGTCCTATTGGCTGCAGTGTAGGCCAGGGTCAGAACTTTGAACCTGATCCTGGCTGCAACTGGCAGCCAGTGGAGAGACCTCAGCAGGGGGGTTACATGGGAAAATTTCGGGAGGTGAACACAAGCCGGGCAGCTGCATTCTGGATGAGTTGAAGAGGCAGAATGGCGCAGGCCGGTAGGCTTGCGAGCAGGGAGTTGCAGTAGTCCAGGCGTGAGGTGACCATGGTCTGGACAAGAAGCTGGGTGGAGTAGGTGGTCAGGTACGGTCGAATCCTCCTGATGTTGTACAGGAGGAACCTGCAGGACCGTGCCGTCGCCCTGATGTGGTCTTTGAAGTCCAGCCGGTCGTCCAGGACCACCCCCAGGTTCCTTGCAGAGCGGGAGGCAGCCACCACGGTCCCATCAACGGTGATGGAGAGGTCATGTAGTGGGGAGGTCTTGTACGGCATGAAGAGGAGCTCTGTCTTGTCAAGGTTGAGCTTCAGGTGATGGGTAGCCATCCACTCAGAGATGTCAGTCAGACAAGCAGATATCCTCTCCTTAACCTGTGGGGTAGAGGGAGGGAAAGAGAGGAAGAGTTGAGTATCGTCAGCATAGCTATGGTATGAGAAGCCATGTGAATGGATTACTGAGCCAAGAGATTTAGTATACATAGAGAACAGCAGAGGACCCAGTACAGATCCCTGCGGGACTCCTGTAGACAGGGGACGGGGAGCAGAGACGGAACCCTTCCAGGAGACTTGGTAGGATCTATCAGTGAGATACGATACAAACCAAGAGAGGGCAGTTCCAGAAATGCCCATCTCAGCGAGTGTGGAGATCAGGAGTTTGTGGTTGACCGTGTCGAATGCCGCAGACAGGTCAAGGAGAATCAGAACAGAGGAGAGGGAGGAGGCTCTAGCAGTGGCGAGTGCCTCAGTCACAGCCAGGAGAGCAGTTTCAGTGGAATGGCCGGTTCTGAAGCCAGACTGATGCGGGTCAAGCAGGTTGTTCTGGTGGAGAAAAACAGACAGTTGGTTAAGGACAGCACGTTCAATTGTTTTGGACAGGAAGGGCAAGAGAGATACAGGACGGTAGTTCCTGACATCAGCGGGATCTAAGCTAGGTTTCTTAAGGAGTGGGGTTACACGGGCAGTTTTAAAGGCAGCAGGAACATGGCCACAGATTAGGGAGGTGTTAATAACGGAGGAAAGATATGGAAGGAGCTCAGCAGATATAGACTGAAGGACTGCTGAAGGTATGGGGTCTAGTGGACAGGTGGTTGCGCGCTGGCGCGTCACCAGCTCGAGCACATCGGAGTCCTTCAGAGTCTTGAAGGACGACAGTGTAGCGATGGGTTCAGTATGGGGGATGTGGGGTGTCACCGGATGCGTGAAGGAGTTCCGGATCGCAGCCACCTTCCCCTCCCCCCTCAGTCCACCTCATCACCCAGCCAACCCCTAAAAATAAAAATGTCATTACATTTTTCACAATGAATAAAGGTGTATAGTTTTTATTTTTCTCTATCGTTTCCATACACAATCATAATGGTTGTACTAGAGATTCCTTGAGGTGGGTGGGTGTCAGGAAGCAATACTGTATGCAATAATGGTAGGCTACAATGATTGTATTGATTTCAAAATTTATAATGCTCCACCTAATTCATTGATTGCATTGTGTTTTATAGGGTCACGTTTGGGGTTAGGCGCGGGCCTGATCATTGGGGAGAAATTGTGGAAATTCAGGTCGAAATGCTGGAAATGTTTGCGCTAAATGCGGAAAAACTACCCATTGGGGGCAGTTAGGAACCGGCTGAGCACTGCATGGAACACCATTGCACCGCACCCATTCATTGCCAATGCAGGCGCCTAATCAGAGATGGGGGTGGGTCTTCATACTCAGGGCAGTGCCCCCGACATTTGAAGACCATCCCCGGACCTGTGGTCGAAAGCGGGGCTTCACAGCACCGGTAAACGTGTGCACTTTCAGCAGTCAAAGCATTTCGGGCCTGCAGAAAACAGAAGTTTCTGGGCCGCTACCAGAGAACTGTATGGTTCCCAGAGATCGAGGTGGTGTCTCCATACTCAGGGGAGTAGGGCCAACATTTCAAGAACATCCCCAGACCTGTGGTCCAAAGCAGGGCTTCGCAGCGCCGGCAAATGTATGGGCTTTTTGGCCCCCGGGCCTGCAGAAAACAGAGGTTTCTGGCCCGCTGCCTTAGAACCGTGTAGTGCCCAGAGGCGAGGCTGGAGTCCAGTACTCGGGGGCAGTGGGCCCGACATTTTGCAACCGTCCCCGCACCTGTGGTCCGAAGCATGGCTTCGCAGCACCGTCTTTCCCCCAGTTCCCGGGCTTAGGGGGAAATACTTTGCCAGGGCGGTTCCCCGGGACCCTGGGTGACTCAGAGCTCAGGGTGGTGTCCACTGACTCGGGGCAAGGGGGGGCACATGGCGAGACCATTGCCGGACCTGTTGCATGAATAAATATTATAGAAAACGCCGCCGATGAGCCGTTTTCAAAAGAAAAAGTCTTGCCACAGGACAAAAGTGGTTCCGGGTCTTTTAGAGAAAATGCTGGGTCAGTTAGGGCCGAGGTCCATTTGGTGGGCATGTTCATACAACTGGTCACCCGCGTGGGACTTAGAAGAAATTCTGAAAAAAAAAGTTTTTTTGCGCTTTATATCCGGACACTGCGGTCTGATCGGGCCGTGTCCAGTA
>CM056377.1:70544741-70694741 GCA_029718625.1 Synaphobranchus kaupii | reverse complement strand
GGTGGGCTGGATCCCAGTGCCCAAGAAGTGAGTGTGGGGGCTCACAGGGCCCAAGAGGTGGTTGTGGGGGCTCACATGGACGGGGGGTGGGTGTGGGGGCTCCCAGGGCCCGAGAGGTGGGTGTGGGGGCTCCCAGGGCCCGAGAGGTGGGTGTGGGGGCTCCCAGGGCCCGAGAGGTGGGTGTGGGGGCTCCCAGGGCCCTAGAGGTGGGTGTGGGGGCTCACAGGGCCCGAGAGGTGGTTCTGGGGGCTCCCAGGGACGGGGGGTGGGTGTGGGGGCTCCCAGGGCCAGAGAGGTGGGTGTGGGGGCTCCCAGGGCCCGAGAGGTGGGTGTGGGGGCTCACAGGGCCCAAGAGGTGGTTGTGGGGGCTCCCAGGGACGGGGGGTGGGTGTGGGGACTCCCAGGGCCAGAGAGGTGGTTGTGGGGGCTCCCAGGGACGGGGGGTGGGTGTGGGGGCTCCCAGGGACGGGGGGTGAGTGTGGTGGCTCCCAGGGCCAGAGAGGTGGGTGCGGGGGCTCCCAGGGCCAGAGAGGTGGGTGTGCGGTCCCAGGGCACTGCAGGAGGTTTCTGGGCCGGTACCAAAGAACCTTGTGGTTGCCAGAGCTGGGTCTGGTATCCCCATACTCAGGGTAGTGCCCCAGACATAATGAGACCATCCCCGGACCTGTGGTCTAAAGCAGGGCTTCGCAGCACCGGCAAATGTATGCAGTTTCAGCACCTTGAACATGCAGAAAACAAATGTTTCTGGCCTGGTATCAGAGAACTGTGTGGTTCCCAGAGCTGGGGCTGGTATCCCCATACTCAGGGCAGTGCCCCGGACATAATAGCCCCTTTTCCACTGTGGGCCAAACCTAGTGCTTGAACTTAGTTCCAGGTTTGCTGGGCCCTTTCCACTGTGCTGGGCTAGGCTTAAACAGGGCTTATGCTGGAACCCCGCTACAAGCCCTCTCCAATGGTCAGGGCCACAGCTGTAAGCACTAGTGCTTACACATCATTTCACGCTGGTACTGCTTCAACAGTTTTTAAAATTTATTTATTTTTTAAACGCAAAAAAAATTCATTAGCTGTCTTTTACTCCTTCACTTCACTAAATCTATCTTATGTTATCACTAACTAACCAGAAAGCTATGTATGTCGCAAAACACAAAACAAATTGACTAGTGTAATCCTGCCATTCGTAGTCGTAAAGTGCCCCCCTCTCTCATATATGCGCGCACACACACACGCAAAGACAACGAAGAGCCATAAGATCCGGTTCCCTTAAAAGAACCGTAATTCCCATCACTATTTTCTTGGGAGAGGCGCTTCGTTTTAGCCAAGTTGTTCTGTGGTAGCCTAAATATATTTGCTTGGCATAACGTAAGCTGACTACTTACGTTGACACTATTATTTTCTTGATACTAGCTACAGCCAATGTACAAATGATTACACATTATATTAAGGTAGAAACCAATTATTTTATTAGTTAGGACAATAATGCATACTATGCCTACATTAAACTCGGCTAATAAAGTGCACAATCTACCGACTCAATTTCTTTTGTGTTGGCTTTGAGACGCGAAAAAGACATTCTGCTTCGTTGCCACGGTTACAGCTGGGCTATCCCAGTGGAAATGCTGCAAGGACTGTAGCCCTAGTGCTTTGGTTCCAGGCTTGAGTTCCTGGGCTTAAGTTCCTAGGCTTTTGGCCCACAGTGGAAAAAACGGCTAATGAGACTGTACCCGGACCTTTGGTCCAAAGCAGGGCTTCAGAGAACCGGCAAATGTATGCAATTTCACCACCTCAGATATGCAAAAAAACTGAGGTTTTTGGGCCACTACCAGAGAACCGTGTGGTTCCCAGTGGTGCGGTTGGTATCCCTAACCCTAACCCTAACCCATACTCAGGGGAGTGGGCCTGACATTTTAAGCCCATCCCCGGGCCTGTGGTCCAAAGCAGGGCTCCACAGCCCCTGGAAATGTATGGGCTGTTTTGGCTCCCGGGCCTGGGGGATTCAGAGGTTTCTTGGCGGGTACGAGAGAACTGTGTGGTTCCCAGACATGAGGTTGGTGTCTCCATACTCAGGGCAGTGCCCCGGACATAATAAGACCATCCACGGACCTGTGGTCCAAAGCAGGGCTTCGCAGCACTGGCAAATGTATGCATATTCAGCAGGTTTTAGGCCCTCCGGTCCTGCATAAAACAGAGGTTTTTGGGCCGGTACCAGAGAACCATGTGGTTCCCAGAGGTGGGGTTGGTATCCCCATACTCAGGGCCATGGGCCTGACATTTTAAGCCCATCCCCAGACCTTTCCTCCAAAGCAGTGCTCCACAGCCCCAGGAAATGTATGGGCTTTTTGGCTCCTGGGCCTGGGGGATTCAGAGGTTTCTGGGCGGGTACCAGAGAACCGTGTGGTTCCCAGAGCTGGGGCTGGTATCTCCATACTCAGGGTAGTGGGGCCAACAGTTTAATCCCTTCCCCGGGCCAGTGGTCCAGCGCACGGCTCCGCAGCACTGGCAAATGTATGCCGTTCCCAGCTCCCGGGCCTGCAGAAAACAGAAGGCTGCCCAGGTTAGTGTGGAGACCGGTCGGGGTGGGGCTTCACTATTCCCGCGGCACCTGGGTCACGAGTCAGTGGCTGGGCGTAGCTTACCCGAGGCAGACATGGTGGAGCAAACACGGAGACTATGCCCGCTGTGTTTTCTGAAATATCCTAACCTGTCCAGGCATCTTTTCCACGTCCACCACCTGGAAAACAGTGCAGAGCGATGGCTGATTATCGCGCTGAAGAGCTCCAGGTACAGCGGAAATCTAAAGTGCCCCAAGCCGCAGTGCTTGGACGGGGACTATGCTAGGCTCGATAAGCACCTCAGAGACCGGAAAAACCCTGCCAAGTTGTTTTTGAACAACATTGGAAGCGCACATTTTAAACAACCATTTGGTCAAGTGATGTTGGCTAATTACCAAAAACCAGCATACGCTACGGGTCCCCGGAACTTGAGAACCACTCAAGCCTGTAATTACACAGTTATCAGTGCATCGCCATTTTTGTCATAAAGGCTGTACAAATATAAATATTTAGCAAAGTGACTAGGGGGCTTGCAACAGAATTTTATATCCCCAGCTGAGTTCTCTAACTGGCTACAGTTGAGCAAGCTAGCGTCCATGCTAGACTATCCTATAAGCTAATGGTTATATTTCTAGCATACTGAATGGGTGGGCTTGCTAGCTGGCTACCTTGCTAAGAAATAGCTGGCTATGTGATGACTAATATAGGCCTACTGTTTAACAAGCTAGCTATCCAATTTCAAAAACAAACACAAAACAACATACAGTACATGATAACCTTTACTAGACTACTAACGTTACTGTTTCCAATTAGTTATAGATTGCTAACATATTACTGAACAAGCCAGCTATATACATAGGCTGTGTTATTGGGTTATCACCTGGTGAGAAGATCTAATTAATATGCGTCCATCTGTGCTATGATTGGTTGAGTGTGACTACCATCATCATACATAAGAGACGAGGGGGCGAGGCTTTATTTTCATTTGTCCACGAGTTTGTGTGCTTGTCAGTTTTACCGGGGCGGTAAATTTCTCAGCAATATGGACAATTTAAATCACAGTAACAGTATGTCAATCGATAATTTGTCATAATCGATAATACATTATTGAAAAATATTTTGTGTGATAATTACCTTATTACAGAGCCTACGGGCAGTTGATCACTATATTTTGTCTTTAAGTGACATTGGATGACAGATTTGTGGCAGGCTACATGTTAGCTAACGTATAGCCTACTGTAGCTAAATTAAACACCCTTTAATGGTAGCTTACGTTATTTTAAATAGCTAATGTTGACTAACCAGTTCATTTTGGCTAAATATCTTGTTGATATATGCATATCTGAAGTCACATCGTGTAAATGCATATTTATAGTATGCATACATATATTGATGACGCATATAAAGTTATGAGCAGACTTCACGAACCCCCTCGAGAGATTGTGTCTAAACGCATTACAAAATGAGGTCAATCAGTATTTTCAGCATTCTATTTACATTTGTTGTACTTTCTGTTTGCATGTCATCTTCTGCAATACCCGAATGCCCTTTCTGTAACCCCTTAATTGAACACAATAAAAAAATAATAAAATCCGTTGTGTGTAGACTATATGACCATTTAATATTTTCTCCCTTTCTTGCTCTCTCCCTTTTCCCTTCAGTTTCTCCAGCCTCCCAGCTCCAAATGCAGCAAGGCAGTGAGTTTGAGGACAATATAAACAATGTTTTTTGTGATGTTCTCACTCCCGTCCTCTTGTTTCCTGTGTTTTCCTTCTCCCCCTGTTTCATGTTCATCTCTCCCTAGTTCATTTCCCCGTGCTGCAGGTTGGGCGTGGGTTTTCCCTTTCGTGTCACTCTGTCTCACCACTCTTCCTCCGCCTTGTCCTGTAAAGGGATTCTAGATGGGTTAAAGTTCCTACACGGACCTGTTAGTGTGTAAGACAAGAGGTCGGGGAACTTCCGGATAGAGACTTGAGAATAAACACACGCTACTGGTTAACCCGATCTCTGTCTTATTAAGATCTGTAATCTTCTACATCTAAAGATTACACAACATGGTGTCAGAAGCTCGGACGAGCTCACAAGGAAGGAAGTAAAATAAAATAAAAGTGTGAGGCGAACTAAACCTGTGAGTAAAAAGACTCAAGATGGCAGATGAAGCAGCTGCTCCAGCATTAGCTATACCGCAGCTAGCGCCGCCAGGCAAGTTTGACTTTACAAACGCTAATGAATGGCCGAGATGGATGAAGCGGTTTGAACGCTACCGAATAGCGTCGGGACTGGAAAAGCAGTCAGAGGAGTTTCAAGTGAATGCTTTTATGTATGCAGCGGGAGACGACGCTGAAGACATCCTGAATGTGCTGCCACTGACAGATGCACAGAAAACGTTGTACAGGCACGTCACGGCAGCCTTCTCCAAGTACTGCGTCAGCAAGCGGAACGTCATATATGAAAGAGCCTGCTTTAACAGACGGAATCAAGAGCCTGGTGAGAGTGTGGAATCTTTCATCACTGCAGTGCATACACTTGCTGAACACTGTGAGTTTGGTGCCCTGAGAGAAGAGCTAATAAGGGACCGAATAGTAGTGGGCATAAGAGATGCTAAACTTTCAGAGAATCTACAGCTTGATCCTGATCTAACATTGGAGAGAGCAATAGTGAAAGTAAAGCAAAGTGCAGCAATAAAGAAGCAACAGCCTGTATTGAGAGGAACAGAACAAGCATCAGGACAGGTGGAAGTGATATATAAAAAGACCACCAGAGGGCAGCAGAAATGGAAAAAAGAGAAAACTGACACACAGTCCTCAGAATGTGACAGATGTGGACAGGCGAAAAAACATTTCTGGAGGGATTGTCCTGCTCGTGATGCTGAGTGCAGGACATGTCAAAAGAAAGGACATTTTGCAAAGAAATGTAGGTCCGGAAAAAGTGTCCATGACGTCACTCAAGCACACGAAGAGAGATATCAAGAGGATGAGCATGAGGATTTCTCTTTCCTGGGCGAAGTGAATTCAGAAGAAAACAAAGATGAATGGATTGAACTGATAGAGCTGAATGGACAGGAGGCTAGATTCAAATTGGACACCGGGGCTGAAGTCACAGCAATTCCGAGCAGCACATACTCCAGTGAAAAGTATGGGAAACTGCAGCCATCACGTAAAGTGCTGTATGGCCCGGGAAGCTACAAATTGGATACAAGAGGCTGCTTTAAAGGGAAGCTGATGATCAAAAAGAGAACAACAGAACAACTAATTTATGTTGTTGAAGGACTAGCCAAGCCCCTACTAGGCCTGCCTGCAATAGAGGCTCTCGGACTCATAAAGCGTCTGCACACAGTTGAAGCTCAGCAGGAGGATGTTAAAGCTCAATATCCCAAAGTGTTCTCTGGCTTAGGGAAATTAAAGGAGCCCTACAAGATTGGGCTAGAGCCAGATGCTGTCCCATACGCCCTGTCATCTCCACGGCGCGTGCCCCTGCCCCTGCGTGACACAGTGCGAGCAGAGCTAGACCGCATGGAGAAGATGGGGGTGATTTCCAAGGTGACGCAACCCACACCATGGTGAGCCGGCTTGGTAGTCGTTCCCAAGCCCAAAGCGAAAATACCCGTGCGGCTGTGCGTGGACCTAACAAAATTGAACGAGTGGGTTCGACGTGAGAGACACATTCTCCCAAAGGTTGATGAAACACTGGCTATGCTTGAAGGGGCTAAGATATTCACAAAGCTGGATGCGACCTCCGGCTTCTGGCAGATTCCCTTGACAGAGGAAAGTAAGCTGCTAACGACCTTCATAACCCCGTTCGGGCGATATGTATTCAATCGTCTCCCGTTCGGGATTTCAAGTGCCCCTGAACATTTCCAACGCCGCATGTCTCAAATGTTGGAGGACTGCAAAGGCGTCGTGTGTCATGCTGATGACATCCTGGTGTATGGAGAAGACATATACCAACACAATGAGAGGCTTCATCAGGTCCTGAAAAAGCTGGAAGCGGAGGGCCTGACGCTGAACAGTGAAAAGTGTGAAGTTGCCAAGAACAGCATGATGTTCCTGGGCCACCGCATCACATCAGCCGGTGTAGCCCCGGATCCCGGCAAAGTCAGAGCGATCATGGAGATGCCAGAGCCTACTGACGTCGAGGGAGTGAAGCGACTGATGGGAATGGCCAACTACATAGGCAAGTTTCTACCCCATCTGGCATCATACACTCGCCCAATCCAAGATCTGCAGAGTGAAAAAAATGAGTGGTGTTGGGAAGCGCCACAGAAAGAAGCGTTTCAGAGACTGAAAGCTGAGCTGATCTCCCCACGGGTGCTGGCCCCATACACACACACAGCAGAGACGTGTGTATCCGCTGATGCCTCTTCCTTCGGCATTGGGGGTGTGCTGACTCAAAAACAAACAGATGGACGATGGAAGCCCATCATGTTCATCTCCAGAGGTCTGTCAAACGCAGAAAAGAACTACGCCCAGATAGAGAAGGAGGCTTTGGCTGCTACGTGGGCTTGCGAACGCCTGTCATCTTATCTTCTGGGGCTGAAATTCAGGCTTGAGACGGACCACAAGCCACTGGTGCCACTGTTGAGCTCCAAGGCACTAGATGAGCTCCCACCCAGAGTACTGCGGTTCCGACTGAGACTTCTGAGATTCACGTATGACGTGGTGCATGTGCCTGGTAAGTGTTTGATAACGGCAGACACATTATCCAGAGCCCCAGTGCAGCACACACTGACACAGGAAGAAGAGGACAATGAGAGAGATGTCAAAGTGTTTGTGGATATGATCGTTCAAAGCCTTCCTGCCACAGAAGCCAGACTGAAGGTAATAGAAGAGAAACAGAAAGCAGACCCCATCTGTGCTAAGCTCATAAGATACTGTGAGACAGAGTGGCCCCAGAAAATTGATCTCCCACCAGAGTTGGGGGCTTACTGGCCGGAAAGAATGAACATCACCTTGGCCGGAGAGCTGCTGCTTAGAGGCCAGAGGATTGTGATTCCGCAGGAAATGAGACAAGAAATCCTCGAGGTCCTGCACAACGGCCACCAAGGAGTTGTTAAGTGCAGGGCAAGGGCCCGTCAGTCAGTCTGGTGGCCCGGAATTTCAGTTCACATTAATCAGCTGGTGGAGAGATGCGACGCATGTTCACAGCACAGAGCAGAACACAGAGAGCCCCTGCTCACTACACCGGTGCAGGAGAGACCCTGGCAGCGAGTCGGTACAGACTTGTTCTTCTGGGAAAAGAAGAACTACCTCCTCGTAGTGGATTACTTTTCACGCTATATTGAGGTAGCCCATCTTAATGTAGCTTCAGCTGAAACCGTCGTAGCTGCTCTTAGGGATGTATTCTGCCGACATGGGATACCAGAGACGGTCGTGTCCGACAATGGGCCGCAATACAGCGGCTTACCCTTCAAGAACTTTGCTATGGAGTATGGTTTCACCCATGTGACCAGCAGTCCACGCTATCCGCAGTCAAATGGAGAGGCGGAACGGGCAGTGGCTACGGTGAAAGGGCTGTGGAAAGGAGGAGGGGACAAAGCAAAGGCGTTGTTGACATACCGCGCCACACCCCTGGAGAGTGGTCATTCCCCTGCACAGCTCGTCATGGGGAGACAGATTCGCTCCACCATACCACAGATCCCGAAAGCACTACAACCTCGCTGGCCAAACATCAGGGAATTCAGGAAGTCGGAGAAGGGGACAAAGGAGAAACAACAATGGTACTACAACCGCAGTCACAGAGTCCGCCCCTTCCCACCACTTCAGGGTGGCGAAAAGGTGTGGCTCCCAAGAGAGAAGACACAAGGGACTGTAGTACAACAAGCGTCAACGCCGAGGTCATACGTCGTTGACACCGAAAATGGACAGGTCAGACGTAATCGCACACACCTGCGCACACTTCAGAGGACGCCACCTGAGGTCCCTGACACAACAGCCGAACCAGGTAATGCTGACACACACACACAGGAGCCAGCCCAAGGCACCAGAGACACTGGTAACAGACAGTCTGAGGGTACAAGGGCACCCTATGTGACTTCCTCAGGCAGAGTGTCACGTCCACCAGTGCGGCTGGACTGGTAAGAGACTGTTGTAAGAGACTGTTCATGTTCGAGAGATGTTCTCAGAGAAAAAAAATAAAATAAAATAAAAAAAATTTAAAAAAAGCAGAGAACGGAAAGAAATGTGTTAAAATATGTTTTGAATAAATGCATACTGCATGTTCTGGGATGTTGAAGAAGAAAAAGAATTGTTGGGGTTTAAGGGATGCTTTGTACTTAAAGGGGGAGGTGTCCTGTAAAGGGATTCTAGATGGGTTAAAGTTCCTACACGGACCTGTTAGTGTGTAAGACAAGAGGTCGGGGAACTTCCGGATAGAGACTTGAGAATAAACACACGCTACTGGTTAACCCGATCTCTGTCTTATTAAGATCTGTAATCTTCTACATCTAAAGATTACACAACACGCCTATCCCATTCCTCCGTTTTGCATGCATTCCACACACTCTCCGCTCCATTAATCACCCTCGCATACATTCGCACGCGGCACTTAATTGATATCAATTGATGTTTGTATTTAGTCACCCGGTGTTCTCTGTCCTGTGCCAGTTCGTTAACTCTCTTTGTCTGAAACCTCTGGTCTTGTCTTGGGAATACCTAGTATCCAGTCTAGTTATGCAATTTAAGTCTTGTCTTGTACCGGCGTTAATTCGCCTCTCTACTCCATCTAGTTTCCATCTAGCTCTCGCCTGGAACGGCGCTTCCTGCTGTTTGCTAATTCCCTGCCTCGCTGTACTAACGTTGTCTGCTTGAGTCTGCCAACCTGCAGTTGTTTGCCACCCCTGCCTGTGTTGCTGTTTCCTGCCCATCCATCTGACGTGTGTGCATGCAGCTGGGGCTCCAGCTCCTCCACTCTGCGGTGGTGCCCGCCTCCTGCCTGTGCTGCTGCTGCTGCTGCTGTCCTGCCGCTGCGCCCACGTCCTGCCCGGACTCCGCTCCACTATCCTGCACTACTCCTGCCACTCCACTCTGCCCTGCTCCCCGCTCCTGCTCCCGCTCCTCCTCTGCTCAGCATGCCTGGTTTTCCGTCTCCATCTCCAGCCCCTGTTCCCACTGCTCCCCTGCTGATCCCATTACCCGGACTGTTAGTCTTGTATGTTCTCCCTATGCTTCAGGAGATCTGGTCGAAGCATAATTTGTTAAGAGCTACACGATCTGTCTGTCTGTCTTAAAGCCCAGTTCCGGCTTGGAACAATGACTGCCTTTGCCTTTCTCCCCATGCTTCAGGAGTGATCTCTGGTCGAAGCAATAAAATAAATTAAGTATTGGCATTCCTGTGTTCGAGTCGTGCATTTGAGTTCAGTCCATATCCGGGGTCGTAACAGTTTTTATTATAATCAGATATAGGCAAAATGTATCTTGCACTTTTATGCCTGAAAAACATTGGATATGGGCCATTCTACAGAAGTTTTTATTCAAAATTCTTTTATAATATATGTGTTACATTTTATCTGAGATACATAAATATACTAGATGTACAGTGCAATCACATGTATTTTTTTAAGAATAAGGATGAATTTACTGACTGTTCCTAAATATGTCACAACCGAAACATGGTGTAAAACCTGCTTTTGAAATAAAATTACATACCCAATTGATAAGTTTAATTCACCCCTTTGAAAATGACATTTAAAAAAAAAAATCTTGACTGCTGTTGAATTTTAATCAATTACCCTGCATTTTTAAATCAAATAAAACATTGGATTAATAAAATTTTGTGAAAACTCAAATGTTCTCTATAACAAATGTTCTCTATAAAATGGACAGATTTGATCACATGAATTTGATAGATTCTTATTTATGAGATTATATATACCCTCACCAGCACAATATCTTATAACAAAACAGCAGGTGTTTCGGTTGTGACCACATTGTAGCGGTTGTGACATCTCTTACTGAAACCTGAATTTCAAAGTTGGGACAGTACGTAAAATGCAAATAAAAGCAGAAAGCAGTGATTTGTAAATTCTCTTGTCTATATATTTAAATGAAAACGATATTTAAAAGATATTTAATGTTTTACCTTAGCAACTTCATTGATTTTTTGCTAATTCCGAATTTGATGCCTGCAACACGTTCCAAAAAAGTTGGGACAGGGGTATAAAAAAGATTGGGAAGGTTGTGGAATGTTCAAAAAACACCTGTTTGGAACATTCCACAGGTAAATAGGTGAATAGGTGACAGGTCATGCTATCATGACTGGGTATAAAAGGAGCATCCACAAAGGCTCTGGCATTTACGAGCAAGGATGGGTTCGCCACTTTGTGAAAACTGCATGAGCGAATAGTCCAACAGTTTCAGAACAACGTTTCTCAACACACGATTGCAAGGAATTTAGGGATTTCACCATCTACAGTCCATAATATTAGTAAAACATTCAGAGAATCTGGAGAAAACGGGCAAGGCCGTAAACCAATATTGAATGCCCGTGACCTTCGATCCTTCAGACAGCACTACATTAAAAACAGCATGCTTCTGTAATGAATATAACCACATGGGCCCGGGAATACTTCAGAAAACCATTGTCAGTAAACACAATTTGTCGCTGCATCTACAAATGCAAGTTAAGACTCTACTACCCAAAGTGTAAGCCATATATCAACAACATCCAGAAACGCAGCTGACTTCTCTGGGCTCATCTGAGATGGACTGATGCAAAGTGGAAACGTGTGCTGTGGTCTGACGAGTCCACCTTTCAAATTGTTTTTGGAAATAATGGACGTCGTGTTCTCCCGGCCAAAGAGGAAAAGGACCATCTCGATTGTTACCAACACAAGGTTCAAAAGCCAGCGTCTGTCATGGTATGGGGGTGTTAGTGCCCATGGCATGGGTAACTTGCACATCTGTGAAAGCACCATTAACGCTGAAGGGTACATATGCATTTTGTAGCAACATTTGCTGCGATCTAGACAATCGCTTTTTCAGGGACATCCCTGCTTATTTCAGCAAGACAATGCCAAGCCACATTCTGCACGTGTTACAACAGCATGGCTTCGTCGTTAGAGAGTGCGGGTGCTAGACTGGCCTGCCTGCAGTCCAGACCTGTCTCCCATTGAAAACGTGTGGCGCATTATGAAGCCCAAAATATGACAATGGAGACCCCGGACTGGTGAGCAGCTGAAGTCTCATATTAAGCAAGAATGGGAAACAATTCTGCTTTCAAAACTACAACAATTAGTGTTGTAGTTCCCAAAAGATTACTGAGTGTTGTTAAAAGGACAGGTGATGTAACACAAAGGTAACACAAATTTTTTGGGAGGTGTTGCAGGCATCAAATGTAGAATGAGCTGAATAGAAAATGAAATGTAGAATAAAGTTGATTAGTTAAAACATGAAATATCTTGTCTTTGTACTGTTTTCAATTGAATACAAAAAGAACTCGCAAATCATTGCTTTCTGTTTTTATTTACATTTTATACACTGTCCCAACTTTTTTGGAATTCAGGTTTGTACATGTGCATTGATTGTCTCACTATTTATTGCCTTTAATAAGAATTTACGGACAAGTGTCACCAACTGAAACAGGCCTGTCAATTACAATACCATTTGTTTCGGTTGTGACAATTTTGGCTCATTTCGGCCACAAAACAAAAGATTTAGGAAGCACATGGTTAGCAACCACTTCTCCGTGCAGATGCACCTTCCTTTTAATCAAATCTACAGTTATGAAATCAACTTTTTTTCTCTAATATGAAAACTTGGGTGTTTGGGTGTGACGTCTCTAAAAACCACAGAATAATTTTCATACTTTGAAGGACAAAACTCTAAAACCTAGCTACTCGCCATGTGGCCTTGATTCATATGAAGGCTGTCTAATTTCCTGGTTAAAAAAAGGGGTGTGTGGCTACAAGCAGGTTCACTGCACAGACTCAAACAGTGTACGTTTCGGTTGTGACGTAAAAACTGGGGACAGCATTTTTTCGATTTTTTTGAATTATAAAATTTATTACAAAATAGATTGCATTATTTTAACTTATATTTGATAAAAATTCACATGCTTTATTGAATGAGACAAGTCAAATAATTGGCAAAAATATTTTTGGTATTATTTTTTAATGCACCAGTTTAAGGGTTGATAGTGGGGACAGCCATCTCCCAATAGGAATTTATACTCCCAAGAGTATAAGTGTTGTTTTGAATAAATGTAACAATTATTACTGCAATTTATATCTTGGATTATATTAAAACATAACATGATCTAATGAATTATACAGCATTGAAAAATTTTATTGGTCAATTTCTTACTTTTATCAGAGAGGGACAGCAATTTGCATGACTTTTGTAGAATGGCCCATATATACTGTGTATAAATTTGGCAAAGCATACATACAGAAATACATTACACACTAGAACACAAATGCAGATTAATTAGAAACCAACAGAAAAAAATTGTTCAATGCACACGTGTTTCTTCAATAGAGGTGCAGGTTGCAGCAAGAGTATGTGCTAAAAAGAAGTGGCACACTGTGCTTTGTCCAATAATTGATGGTTCAGTGTAAACCGCACACTCAATACATGAACAACCTTATTATGAATATATTATTTTAATTTATCAAAATTCAATAAGAAGCACAAACAAACAAGAGAGAGACGAACAACGCGTTTCGGCAGTCCTTCTTCAGGTTCACTCTTCTAGGTGCAAAAGCTAACAGGTGTCGGGGACCAACAGCCAGCTGACAGTCCTTACATGAACACTGACTGTCACTTTAAGAACATGGAGGCGCGTCTGATGACGTCATCTGCGCGCGCGGCGTTTAAAATCCTCATCACACAGTGAACCGGTGTGAAGGTCCCCTTCCCCCCACCAAGTTAATAAAACTGAGGCTGCGTCCCAATCCAGTTTTTGCTCCACCCTCGTAAACTTCACTTGCAAACTTCACTTGGGAGGATGTGACGCACATACCAAAGAAACTGGAGTATATACTTGCGTTTAGCGAGTGGGAGGGAGCGAGGGCGGAGCGGGTTATTTGAATTGAGACGCACTTCACTCGGAAGTTATGCTGCTGCACAGTGGCGTATCGTGGGATCTCCGGATCATGTCTGTCACCGTAGCCTAGGCTACCTTTAAACGGATTAAACTCTCAACCTGTTTTCACTAATTATCAGTCAAGCAGTTGATTTACTGAATAACAAATATCAATAAATACAGCAAGTTGTGTGGGCTAGCATATTTATTTGTGTCATAAATTTGCGTAGCATTTAAATAAAGCATTTAAAAAGGAACATATTTTTAACCTGTTTCCGTTTATTTTGCTTGCTTATGTCAATCAAACAAATTCCTTGAATAGCCTAATCAATTATGTAGCCTATAGGCTAATGATTAACAAATGACAATGACAAAGAGATAACCAATGTGAGATTGTTTAATAAGGGTGGCAATAATTAGGAATAATTAACTGGCAAAAAAACACAACGTTTTCTCCTCATCACGTTAAAGAATGTCATTAATTTAAGACGGCACTCGATTTAGTCAAAACGATTTAAACATTAGAAAGCATAGGCTACGTTTAAAGAGGAAAACCTCTTAAATTGCTGGAACCAGCGTTGAGGGCAATGCATGCTTTCAAGCTAGAAAAACGAATTTACCCAAATGTTTTGTTCATTGATCACTTTGCATGACATAGGCTATTCACGCATTTTGCGTCAGCACAAATGTAGATATAGTAAAAATGCTGATGCAATTTGCATGGATCGGATGTGTTTTTTGTTTGCTCCTTGCGATCATTAAACCAAAACACATAGGCTAACATATTTATCATTTATCTCCAGGCTCCAAGTTAAGCATTGCCTAGCCTACACAGATATTATAAGCAACAAAACGGCAAGGCCATCCCCATGCTGCATGGTTGTAACGTGCTACAATTGTAGCCTGTAGCCTAAAATTCATCTCCATGAAGATGTCGTGGTATAAGCTGCCCTAAAATGTATGATCCTGCGAGCACCTGGGGGCTGGGCTAGCTATTCCAGAACGCAGGATTACTGGGTTAGCTTGATAACTGCAGTAAAACCCGGAACCCTTCCATATCTGGAACATGAATGGACTGAAGTAAAAAGAGCTGTTCGAGATCAGTGCAGTTATCTAGCAAACCCAGTAATCCTGCTTTCTGGAATACCCCTGGTATCAACCTCACACATGATTAGTAACTGACTAACAAATTATTGTTATAAACACCTATTTAAAATGAGACAAAACCACAACTCACCCAAATACGCACGCCTAACATTTTTGGCAATAAACAAACAAAAGAAGACCCAATTGGTTCCTGGTTCACACATAAATGCAGGATATGCTCTGTTGAACCAACAGCATTTTGTCCTGGCAAATATTGCAGATATTAATGATCTATGCAGTAGCCTATGTTTCGTTGTTACAATAGCATCTCTGTTGTTCCGCACATAGGCTACTTCACAATTAACATCGCAGACTACGTTAATTATGTTTGTTTAAATTGTGCACAAACTATTTGTGATCACCTCAAACTTAATGTGACTTATTGCAGCAGGCAATTGTATGCTCTTTCTATAGTGACATTTCAGTCTTTTATCGCATAATTGAACAAGCCTTTCTTTGTTCAATTAGCCTAAACTACGAGTTTACAGGACTGTAACACTGCCGTTGAGAAGCAGCAAAGAATATCATAGCATAGCTTAGCTGTGTTCAGCCATAATACCCTATTCATGGTGGCCCCCTTGTGGTGCGTCGTCGACATCCCAATTATAGTAGGTCCAATTAATATTTCTCTGAAATGATAAATTACACCTCTCTGGGCAATACAACAATACAACCATTGTTTACAACCTTCATAAATGCATAAAACGCACCGATACGAAAATTGCTTCTAGTGGGCCAAAGGTAACAGGGTTTAACGAAAGAAGAAAAAAAAACAGAAAAGCATTTACTTAATTATGGAGAAACTCCTGCCCTTTTCTGCTAAACTAAAGGGGTTAAAGCCATATTTTCAACCCAGTTATACCCATAATACATAAGAATCAATGTGTGATTTTGCTTGACATGATTCGACAACAAAGTTACAGTGGAGTTGTTTTACTCATCGTAAGGCAACTGGTTGGTCAAAATATGAGTCTGATTGATGACAATTGATGAATAGCCTACAAGAAGCACGACCATAGTAAAACTTCCATGGTTACTGAGCTGCATATGACCATAGCATATGAATAAATATCTGTTAGCTCAACAGCTAAAAACTGATTCATGCATTTCTGCCAACTAACGTTATAACATTAACTCCGCTAGCTACATTAGAGGGTAATATGAGAGGACACGTTTTCTTGTTTTATTTCCTTAGCTAGACAGTTACACCACGTTATTCTGCTACTAGCTAAATGTCTCTGCTTAGCTTGGCAGATACTTAGCTGACAGGTAACGTTACCCCCAATAAAGATCCAACGAGACAGGTGAAAGATTTAACGTTAGGGTCTTTACTGAGTGCAACTGAAAAACTGCAAAGATACAGAAATAAAGAAAATGTTGCAATTTGTACACACAAACATTCACATGTTCACATGAATGAAATATAACATCAAGCTAGAAAATGTAAAAAAAATATTTAGCGCAAGTTAGCATTAGCAAGCTAATTTAACATTGAAATCCTCTAGCGGCTAATGGTTGAGGCGCCGCGATCTTCTAAGATATTAAAAGCGGTCCAAAACGGACAACAGAAATGCTAGCTGACAATGTATTATCTACCCACGTTTGCTACAAGTACTTACAGACACATATTTCCAAGGCCTAAGCTAAAAGTAAAAGTGACAAGCTCGCACAACAGGTGTCTTCACCATGGCATGCCACGGGAAACACAAACTAATCAGCAGGACTCTAACGTTAGCTAGTAACTTAACATTAGAGAGACGATTGTGGATCAGGTCACCAAAAGCAAATTTTAGTAGGTTTTCAGCGGAAGTAAGTGGGACCAGCAGCTTGCTAGGCAGCAAATAGGCTACGAATCACAATCTAGAATTGCTAACTTTTTTTAATCAGCAGTGTGATGTGCGCGATTTCTTTGTGGCTAAAACCATATGTTAGCCATATGTAGCCATCTCTCCCCCACCCGCTGACTGAGCGTGAGGGACGGCTGCAGCGCGAAATAGGTCCTAAAGATGGCGCCGTGTTTACACTGTCATTTTGTCATAGAAACCTGTCACCATCATGTGATCAATACGACCAACCAGAGATGATGGACAGGAGGCTAGCGCAAATCACGTGCTGCTGCCGCCAGCTGACAGATTGCACTGTCTCCGCCTTTGACGCTCCATAATCAGCGCGAACCAGCACGGGTTTTGGAGCGTACCCACAGATTCGCGAGGAGGACGGTAAAAGTGGGGGGGGGGGGGGGGCAATGGCCCCTTCAAGAACTCCATCCTTCAGATTATCTATTAAATATTTGATTTAATTACATTTGCCCACTAATACTTGTAATTTTGATTATTAATTGAAGTTCCAAATTTATGGGTAAATATTTTAGATAATGGTAATTTTATGAGACTGATTACTAATTGCAGTTATACTGCTACACCTACATAGGTGGTGCCTTGTATAAGGATATAGAGGTATATCCCCTACACAGGCGACACATATAGTCTACTCCAGATCATTATGGTATGCACATCAGTTAAGCTGGCACAGGTGTTCTATGATTGGTACAATTAGTGGTTGACACAAGCATCTTCTCATTATATAACTAAACAACGGAGAGCAAAAACGATCCGTAACCACAGGTCTGCATAGTAAAAACATTACAAACACACCCATGGAATACACACCATCTATGTTAATACATCAGTATATATCAAACATTACAAAAGACATCTTCAATAGAATCAGATGAATAAATTACACTTTGTTAGTCTAAAGGTCAAATGTGTACATAAATTAGATGAACCCATGGAGTACACACCTGTGTGTAGACAAAACATCTTCAATATATCAAATTGATGTTACAATTCATTAGTCTATTAAGGAATAGGTTGAAGAAAAAGGGAGCGCCTGCATCGTTCTCCAATAAATACAATTAACAGATTCAGGAATACTTTCCACTTAGTGCAATTACACAACAGGGAACGAAGCAATATTTAAATGATTGATTAAAAGGTCTACATAAGCAATTCATCACAAGCTGACCCATATGACACGTGCATGGTCTATATTAAACAAATGGTCAATTAGTGGAAAAGACAAAATATCATCAATACAGTTAAGTCGATCAATCATAATACATTACTAGGGAGAGAGTTCTACACATTGCAAAAAGAAAAAGGGCATTTGTCAATCATAGCAATAGAGATGCAGACCCCTTGCAACAGACGAGACCATTACATTACATTAAAGACATTTATAGATACGGGCTGAAATCCAAACTTTCATTTAAGCCGTTTGGTTCCATTGAGTTTAAAGTGAAGATCCAATAAGACTCTTGCTGTAAAAGCTGTTTCTTTAAATCGCCACCTCTAATTGATGGGATTGAAGAGTGGCAACAGAGCCATGATTCCTTTCTTTATAATGTCTTGCTATTGCATATTCCATGTTGCCATTTCAAATTGCTGATTTATGTTCTGCAATGCGCAATTTTAAATTACGTTTAGTTTGGCCAACATACACGATTCCACAAGGGCACTTGAGTAAATAAACAACATGTGTCAATTTACAATTAATAAATTGTTTAATGGGATATTTGTGACCAGTCTGGGGGTGGTTAAAAGTTTTAGAATGGGTTGTATTGGCACAATGTGTGCATTTTCCACGATAGTTACCAGTTATCAGCCGGTTTAATAATTTTAGAATTAAGTTCAATTGCTTTCTTCTCCAATATACTTATGTTAGGATGTTTTGGAGATACGTTTGTCCTAACAATAGTTGAAATATCCCTTTCCACCAATTTACTAAAAGTATTTAATGTGGAATTAAGTGGTCCATAAGGATAAAAGGTAGACTTATTTTAAAATTTATTTAATGGATCTATAATGGACTCAGGCTGTTGGTTTCTATGTCCAATAAAATCTTCAAATGCAATTGTCTAAAGAATTTGTAACAACCTTATTGGAGGGAACAAAAGATAAGCCTTTACTCAGTAGTTTCCTGTTCAATTCAATTTTATTTGTATAGCGCTTTTTACAGAGAACTGTCACAAAGATGCTGCACAGGGAAACAGAAAGAAAATTGAGCAAAAAACCAGGCCTTAGCCCCCAAGCAACAAAATGAAGTAAAACAAACTCCCCAATGGGAAGAAATCTCGGAAGGCACCTGGCTAGAGACGGGGTGCCCATCTCTGGCCGGCCTGGTTTAGACGAAAGGTGGACTGAATGGTAATAGTCAATTCAATAATGAATTCAAAGGGGCGGGGTGATGCATCTGGGACTCCGGTTGTGTGAAGTCGCGAAGCAGTCTGGAAACACAGGGTGAGGGGCATAACTGGAGCAGTCTGCAAACTCAGGGCGAGAGGGGGACGGGCCGGAGTAATCTGCAGCTCAGGGTGAGAGAGGAAAAGAGAAGGTTAGCCCCCCCCCCCCCGACATCTATAGGATTGACTAAAATATAAAAATATGACGACAGTCTATCGGGGGAGCGATACTTTACATTACCTACGAATGTAGTGCCGGCACTGGTCGACTACAACAAAGAAGAGTAACAAGTTGCAATGGCCATGTTCACTCCGCCGCCATACTTCCACAGAGAATATTAGGTCAGCAGAAAGTAAAGGATTCAATGATAGTTTGACTTAAAAAATGATGGTATAAACACTCAAAATAACCCCATAGACTCATCGTATTTTATTTGCTTTGGGTGCACTGTGGAGTGTTTAAGTGCGTTTGGTAGTGGATGCTACCGGTTGCCATAGAGTTGCGCTAGCATTAGCAATGTGTGTATGTCCAAAAGAAGGGACAGCATGGAATTAGCTGAAAATGGTTTCCATCAATCAACTACATCATGGGTAAGTCGTAATTTTGACTATCTTACACCCGGCGCATAGTGGCGCTAACCCAAACGCAAGTGACTTTGCTATCTTACACCCGGCGCTAGGTTCATTATAACGCCTAACGCTTACGTCGTTTGTATTACGACGTATGTATTCTTGCGCCCATTACAAGTGAACTGGGCGTGTTGGTCTTAAGATGAGGAGTGGCCAGGATTCTTTTTGGTGTATTGCTATCTTGAGCCAGCAGAAAGCGCTTGTGCTAGAACCACCACAAACCTGGTCTAAAGTCATGTCGCAGTTGTTTACATGTTATTTTAATGGCGCATATAAGTGCGTCTACATAGGCGTGTGCACAACGCGTGTACCCTCCTGTCTGTTACACACAGGGGCGCGCACAAGCATGACTAAAATATCTACATCACAATGTGAAATATTATTATTGTGTAGGCTATATCAAAAATGCATAATAATAAAAGGTTCCATAGGTCCACATACCTTTCCCTCAGCTAAGGGAAACGATGCCACATTACATTGCTCTCAGCCCACTCCATCAAAATCCAGGCGATGTGCGATGGTACGGGACAATGGCTATCCATTAAAAAGGAGCTGATAACACCTATATCAAGCCCATGCGCAAATTGTCATTTACACCTAATGCGTGAATTTTCATTCAATGGAAAACTCGCGCACTGCAATAGACGGACATTTGAGTTCTGAAAATGCGCTTCAGATGTCATTACAATACAGCTCTGTTTATCTAGGAATACAGCCTGTAAGTAAATAGAATGGTTTGTGACTGAAAAAAGTTCAAAACCTTGTCCAGTGAATATTGCTTTTATTGTTTTCAAATAGCCTAGGCTACAAGCGGATTCGCTGTGCATAAAGTTTTTTCGATAGCCTATGGTTAAAAAACGGAGATAAATGTCATCATGTTAACTGAATTGTAACGTTAGCTATTCTTCTTCCTTCATATTTTTTTAATTACAGTGACAAGGTTTCCATACCCTCAGCTTATTAAAACCCCGCTGATTTCACCTGTTATTCCATAACTGAACAAAAGATTTTAAGGAGAACTAAGCGTCTAATTAGAAACGAAATTTGCAGCACATTACACAATTAATTTACAATTAATTTTAATGCCATTATCTGCATGTGCACTTTACAGGAGCAGGTCTGTTTTCCCTGCTGTAAATCACACTTTTCATGGTCTTCCTGGGAAAGTGGATCGTTTTAAAGCATTACACTACCAGTAAAACAGATTGGTCACATTTCCATAAGCAGGACATTATAAAACAAGAGAAAATATGCTGAACCTATGGGTTGCCAACCTGACAGATTTATTGTATTTAGTGTCATCATTAAGGCAAAATAACGTTATTTATGTTCTTAATCAAAATTAGAATGCAGGTAGCGTAATGAACTTCGGATGAAGCTTGAACACGAGTTCATTGCATAATCAAAGGAAATTCGTTAAACAGCAGGCTAATTTGGCATTTTCTAAGGTGAGACGGAAGCCATCGGTCGCTTATTCTCAGCTGTTGCAGGTGCTTTTAACGAAATTTATTTTGTAAACAGCACTGTCAGGAATTACCGGGAACTCATAATGGTTAGCCCGAATAATATTGATCATAGGCTACTATTGATCCATATAGCCTATTCCTTGATCGCACTAAACACACACAAGCATGTCTGTTTCGCCATTATAAGCAATCCGCCAAGGTGGAAAAGCAGGCTTTTAAAGGGAATGGGATATGACATTTTGATTGGTTTATTGCATGTCACACCCAAGACACACCTATAATTAATGAAGAGACTAGAAAATAAACCAGTATGCAAAAGGCCCCAAAATGACGTTGAAAAGCCATTGAAAAGGCGTCCAATAAGCGTTTCCAAAGCATTGTACAAGTCCATACCATATAATTTGTTTTTTCAGCGGTCAGCTTCATGAAACAAACCTTTCGGTATTTTGCACAAGGTAATACTTAGCGTCAATATGACTGTTTAGTATCTAAGGGCTTGTAAAAAGATCGGGTTATTCATTTTAACCAAGGTTGGGCGATTATAGTAACCGTAGTTACTTTAAAAAGTGTATTTAATTTCGGAGAACTGTGCATGAGCAGAATTCACAGGAGGGGGGTGACGTCGGAGTGACTTGAACAGCTGTCATACTTGCCATAGGCTTCGCGGATTGTATAAAGCTCAGACTTTTTGCACATGTCTATAGCCGAAACAGACATTAACACCATCGCCTGTAATCAACCTACAAAGAAGCATGTCTACCTCGGAAAACTCAACACCCGACTCTCCAGAAGTTATGGCTAACAGGACTGTGCTGCGGCGACGAAAGAAACCGTTTGCGGCGATGTCAAGACTTCAAAAACGCTCACTTTACATGGAGTGGCCAGTGACAGCTTCCAAATATCGCCGTGGAGGCCGGCGGCGACGGCTGCATCGCCGTGGAGGCCGGCGGTGACGGCTGCATCGCCGTGGAGGCCAGTGACGAATGAGCGGCTGTAGGCTAGGCAGCCCAGGGACAGGAGGTGGCAGCTGGCTCTGCAGCTCAGGACAGGCGGAAAGCTGACTCAGCAGCTCAGGACAGGCGGGTAGCTGACTCAGCAGCTCAGGACAGGCGGGTAGCTGACTCAGCAGCTCAGGACATTACATTACATTACATTACATTTATTTAGCAGACGCTTTTATCCAAAGCGACGTACAGTAAGTGCGTACAGAGACATCATCATCATTACAGAACAGACAAGGCAAAGCACATCCTTTGCATAATGTAGCAGCTATCCCTAGCAATGAACATTGACTGTAGTTCACAGTAAGCTGTGGGCAAATCAGCAACACCACACTCCTATTCCAAATACTATTATAAACTATATTATTATAAACCATTCCAAATACTATTATAAACTATATTATTAAAAACCATTCCAAATACTATTATAAACTATGCTATTATAAACCATTCCAAATACTATTATAAACTATATTATTATAAACCATTCCAAATACTATTATAAACTATGCTATTATAAACCATTCCAAATACTATTATAAACTATACTATTATAAACCATTCCAAATACTATTATAAACTATAATAAACAAACAGGAAAACACAGGGAACAGGGAACTGATATTCCTAGGTGAGGATATCAGTCAAGGTGGAGTCTGAAGAGGTGTGTCTTCAGGCCTCGACGGAATGCAGGCAGGGTTGGAGTAGAACGTAGGGGAATGGGAAGTTCATTCCACCACTGAGGTGCTAATGTGGAAAAACTCCGCAGTCGGGACAAGCGAGAGCCTTTGACACGGAGGGGGGGAAGTGCCAGTCGCCCTGCTGTAGAAGAGCGAAGTGGTCGAGCAGGAACATAGTTCTGGATTAAGTCCTGCAGGTAGGCGGGGCCTGTCCTATTTGCTGCAGTGTAGGCCAGGGTCAGAACTTTGAACCTGATCCTGGCTGCAACTGGCAGCCAGTGGAGAGACCTCAGCAGGGGGGTTACATGGGAAAATTTCGGGAGGTTGAACACAAGCCGGGCAGCTGCATTCTGGATGAGTTGAAGAGGCAGAATGGCGCAGGCCGGTAGGCTTGCGAGCAGGGAGTTGCAGTAGTCCAGGCGTGAGGTGACCATGGTCTGGACAAGAAGCTGGGTGGAGTAGGTGGTCAGGTACGGTCGAATCCTCCTGATGTTGTACAGGAGGAACCTGCAGGACCGTGCCGTCGCCCTGATGTGCTCTTTGAAGTCCAGCCGGTCGTCCAGGACCACCCCTAGGTTCCTTGCAGAGCGGGAGGCAGCCAACACGGTCCCATCAACGGTGATGGAGAGGTCATGTAGTGGGGAGGTCTTGTACGGCATGAAGAGGAGCTCTGTCTTGTCAAGGTTGAGCTTCAGGTGATGGGTAGCCATCCACTCAGAGATGTCAGTCAGACAAGCAGATATCCTCTCCTTAACCTGTGGGGTAGAGGGAGGGAAAGAGAGGAAGAGTTGAGTATCGTCAGCATAGCTATGGTATGAGAAGCCATGTGAATGGATTACTGAGCCAAGAGACTTAGTATACATAGAGAACAGCAGAGGACCCAGTACAGATCCCTGCGGGACTCCTGTAGACAGGGGACGGGGAGCAGAGACGGAACCCTTCCAGGAGACTTGGTAGGATCTATCAGTGAGGTACGATACAAACCAAGAGAGGGCAGTTCCAGAAATGCCCATCTCAGCGAGTGTGGAGATCAGGAGTTTGTGGTTGACCGTGTCGAATGCCGCAGACAGGTCAAGGAGAATCAGAACAGAGGAGAGGGAGGAGGCTCTAGCAGTGGCGAGTGCCTCAGTCACAGCCAGGAGAGCAGTTTCGGTGGAATGGCCGGTTCTGAAGCCAGACTGATGCGGGTCAAGCAGGTTGTTCTGGTGGAGAAAAACAGACAGTTGGTTAAGGACAGCACGTTCAAGTGTTTTGGACAGGAAGGGCAAGAGAGATACAGGACGGTAGTTCCTGACATCAGCGGGATCTAAGCTAGGTTTTTTAAGGAGTGGGGTTACACGGGCAGTTTTAAAGGCAGCAGGAACATGGCCACAGATTAGGGAGGTGTTAATAACGGAGGACAGATATGGAAGGAGCTCAGCAGATATAGACTGGAGGACTGCTGAAGGTATGGGGTCTAGTGGACAGGTGGTTGCGCGCTGGCGCGTCACCAGCTCGAGCACATCGGAGTCCTTCAGAGTCTTGAAGGACGACAGTGTAGCGATGGGTTCAGTATGGGGGATGTGGGGTGTCACCGGATGCGTGAAGGAGTTCCGGATCGCAGCCACCTTCCCCTCAAAGTGGGTCAGGAAGTCATCTGCAGAGAGGGAGGAGGGTGAAGGGGGTGGAGGGGGGGGTGAGCAGGGAGGAGAAGGTGGAAAAGAGTTTACGTGGGTTAGATAGACATGTATCAATTTTCGACTGGAAAAATGAAGTTTTAGCTGATGTAGTTGCAGCTGTGAAGGCTGCCAGCAGAGTGTGGTAGGAGGCCAGGTCATCTGGGGATCTGGATTTCCTCCACTTTCTCTCAGCGGCTCGTAGCATGGTTCTGCTGGATCTGAGAGAATCCGTCAGCCACGGGGAAGGGGGTGATAGTCGGGCTGGTTTGGAGACAAGAGGGCATAGTGAGTTGAGAGACTGAGAGAGGCATGAGTTAAACACAGAGGTGGCGACATCAATGGGCATTTTAGCAAAGGTAGCAGGAGGAGGAAGTGCAGAGAGAGCAGAAGTAGTGAGAGAGGAGTGAGAGAGGGTGCGGAGATTTCTCCTGAACATAACAGCGGGTGGGTTGTTAGCGGATTTGAGGGAGAGTGGGCAGGAGAGAGAAAATGAGATAAAGAAATGGTCCGATACGTGGAGGGGGGTCACCGTGAGTTCAGATGTGGCGCAACTCCTGGTGAGTACAAGGTCCAGTTGGTTACCACCATTGTGGGTGGCAGGCGATGGGGACTGAGTGAGGGCAAAGGACTGGAGGAGTGAGGTGACACTGGATAGCTGGGCGCTGTCTGGTTGGAGGTTGAAGTCTCCCAGTAGGATTACTGGGGTACCATCCTCAGGGAAGGAGCTCAGGAGTGTGTCCAGTTCATCCAGGAAAGCGCCGAGCGGACCTGGGGGGCGATAGAGAACAACAATGTTAAGTGCAGATGGGTGAGTTACAGTGACTGCATGAAACTCAAAGGAGGAGATATTCAGGCAGGGTACAGTGGGAATAGAGAATTTCCAGGACGTGGAAATGAGCAAACCAGTACCCCCGCCTCTGCCTGAGGCCCTGGGGGTGTGGGAGAAGGAGTAGCCAGCAGACAGAGCAGCTGGAGTGGCTGTGTTATCTGGAGTGATCCAGGTCTCAGTGAGAGCCAGGAAGTGGAGGGACTTCAACTTGGCATATGCAGTGATGAAGTCAGCTTTCTGGACGGCTGACCGGCAGTTCCATAGTCCACCCACCACTGAGAGTTCCTTATGAGAGGACAGCGGTGGGTAGACCAGGTTAGCCGGACAGCATCTGCGGTGGTTGGGCCTCCAGGAGCGAGGCATGGAGCACAGAGGAATGGGGGTTAGACACATGGTAGGGGATGAGAAGACAGGTTAGGTGGGGGAGGCGGGTAGCTGACTCAGCAGCTCAGGACAGGCGGGTAGCTGACTCAGCAGCTCAGGACAGGCGGGTAGCTGGCTCTGCAGCTGGACGAGGACTGGAAGGGGACCGGACAGGAGGGCTGGAAGGGGACCGGACAGGAGGGCTGGAACGTGGCGGGACAGGAGCGCTGGAACGTGGCGGGACAGGAGGGCTGGAACGTGGCGGGACAGGAGGGCTGGAACGTGGCGGGACAGGAGGGCTGGAACGTGGCAGGACAGGAGGGCTGGAACGTGGCGGGACAGGAGGGCTGGAACGTGGCGGGACAGGGGCAAACACAGATGGGTGGAAAATGGATCCTCCGTCGACGGGTAGCTGAGTCCGTCGACGGAGCCGGGAACCAGGACCCCCTCGTTTCCTCCTGGGCCCATAGTTCCCCGGACACAGGACCAGGCGGGTCCCATCGAAGGGTGATGGTTGGGGTTGGGTGGTTGAAGGGGTAGTGGGCTCAGGGCTAGCCGGCTGGAGGGTAAGGACTCCGAGTCCAACGGAGTGAGAGGTGGGCTGATAAAGGGTCTGGGGTGATAGGTGGTGGTCGGCATGCCGACAGGCAAACTCTGGGTTTTGCCCCCAGATACCCATGAGGTATTCCTCATAGGAGGTGTTGTCAAAGAAGGGGTCAAAAAAATAATAATCCCCAGTCGCCATGACTGGCGACCGCCCGCTGGGTCCTAACTGGCGAGTTCCTTCTGTTAGGTGTCGGTGGGGGAAGGACCCAAACGCAGGCAGGAGTATAAAAAAACCAAAGTTTAATAAAGGGCAAGGCAGCAATCCGAGGTAAACAGGCTGGGTCGAAAACCGGGGAGACAGGGCAACGGTACAAAGCACAGTCCAAAGAGTGGTCAAGGAACAGGCAGGGGTCAAACGGGAAGGCACAGCAAAGGTACAAAAGCAGGATCCAAAACCAGGGTCGTGAGAACACAGGCAGGGGTCAAAACCGGTAAGGCAGAGGAGGAACAAAAAGAAAACAAAACAGAAATAAAACAACAACAGGTAACGGACGAGGGAAACAAAAAAAACTAGAAAACAGATACTAGGAATAAACAGAACTCGGGCAGAATCTCAGGAAAAAACAGGCAACACAGAAGCAAAATATTTAGTACAAGGAACTCGCGAAGAACACTGAAATGACAAGGTATATATACACAGAGGGAGACAGACATAATGGGAATCTGTTGTGTAGAAGCAGGGAAGGGAGATTGCTCACAGGTGAGAACAGTGAGGGTTAACAGGGACCAATAAAACAATGAGGGGAAACGTAAGACACGGACTGGAATACACAGACACAATGATAACAGACGGCCTGGAGTTAGCAGGTAAACAAGTGCACAGCTCAGAGGGGAAGTAAACAAAAGTGGACACGTGCAGAGAATGCGAAATCACAGATCGATACAGGGATAGGATAACGAGGAGGGAAATGACAGCTGCAGATAGAAACTCAAGATGAATTAGTAATTAGTAATGTTAGTAGTGAACTCTAGAACCCTAATGTTAGTAGGTTAGCTGGATAGTATTATATACAGTTTGTTAGCAGGTTAGTATTAAATCTAATCTAACAGTTAGTATGATTAGTACATTAGTATTATATACAAATATAAATAAAGCCAGAAGGAAGAAAACGAGATATACGAAATACAGAGGAAACCCGAATGTTCCCAAAATCACCCGCATAGTGCAATGACAAAGACAGGGAGTGGAATCTCAGAAAACATGGAACGCGGACTGACAATCGTGAGGGAAAAGAAATCAGGAAAATAATAACAAATAAAGAAATAAACAGACAGAATTGCAGGATCCTAACAGCATCTAAACAAAGTCCCCCATCTGTGTATAATGTTAATGATGCTGTTTTGGTCAAGGTGAAATATAGTACCCATCGAGTTTCAACAAGGTATCGGGTATTGCCTGGTAGAATCGTAAAACGAAATGTAAAGCTTTCAAAATACGAAGTCCAGTTTCAGATTCCTGGTGACCCCAACATGCAAGAAAAATGGTTCTTTGTGTCTGATCTGACAAGTACAACACGACAGCAAGAAAAGTTTTGATGCGGTACACACATAAAGAAAGACTGAAGGACTATAAATCTTTGCAGTTGAGTGTACGGCTTGACCCAACACCAGATGGAAATTGCCAGTTCACTGCCATGGCTGATCAGCTGGCCACGCTAGGAATATTCAGATCAGCAGCATCTCTAAGGGATTAAGGGATGAAATTGTTGAAGATCTCAGGTCTAATCCATTTACCAGTAATGGAACACCTTTGTCACACTATGTAGAAGGAAATGACTGGGATGCATACTTGGATAGTATGTCACAATGTGGGACCTATGGTGATCACATAACACTACAAAGGGCTGCTGAGATTTTCAATGTTCAATTCCTCATCGTCTCCACACTGGGAATTGATGCCTCTTCTATTATATCTCAGTCTAATACATACTGTGAGAGTTTGCCGCTGTTGGTTCTTGGACACATTGCTGAGGGGCATGGAGAACATTACTTAGGTCTGGAAGGGTCAGTCTCTTCATTCATCCAAAACATCCAGGAAGCTGAGAGAGAAAGGATATTTCAAAGCTATGAACCCCTCACTGATGGACCCCAAGATGATGCCCTGCTGGATGAACCCCAAGATGATGATGGACCCCAAGATGATGCCCTGCTGGATGGACCCCAAGATGATGATGGACCCCAAGATGATGCCCTGCTGGGTGGACCCCAAGATGATGCCCTGCTGGATGGACCCCAAGATGATGATGGACCCCAAGACGATGCCCTGCTGGGTGGACCCCAAGATGATGATGGACCCCAAGATGATGCCCTGCTGGATGGACCCCAAGATGATGCCCTGCTGGATGGGCCCCAAGATGATGATGGAGATGGAAAACAGGACATGCCTTTCCTGCCGACAGAATTGCTGTCATTTATCGTGCAGTTGACCCTTGACATAGACATGTCAATGCTTGGGGTATTCAACCGAGTTTCAAGATGATGCCCTGCTGGATGGACCCCAAGATGATGATGGACCCCAAGACGATGCCCTGCTGGGTGGACCCCAAGATGATGATGGACCCCAAGATGATGCCCTGCTGGATGGACCCCAAGATGATGATGGACCCCAAGATGATGCCCTGCTGGATGGGCCCCAAGATGATGATGGAGATGGAAAACAGGACATGCCTTTCCTGCCGACAGAATTGCTGTCATTTATCGTGCAGTTGACCCTTGACATAGACATGTCAATGCTTGGGGTATTCAACCGAGTTTCTCAACTTTTTCGAGACCTTGCATCACTGTTCCATCCTCAAATCTACCTCAGGGAATCTTTAGCTGAAGAACTTGACTTGGACTTGGACCATGGCCATGACAGTGTCATTAGTATGATGAGGCTCTACAAATCTGCTGGACGCAATAGTGGTCTTGCAATGAGACTAAGGGAGCTATTCAACAAAAATAGCAAGTGGATGATGGCCTGGCTCCTGCTCATGTATGTAGGCTATGGTCAATTTAAAATCAAGGACATTTTTTGGAAGAGATAGTCTTATCTCTGTTTTTTGTACTGTAGGTACAGTAGATTTTCTTTCTTAAAGCAGCTTCACGTGTTTGTAGTTCAGATGTAGTTTAGTAGTTTCCCGATAGTGTGGGCTATATGTGTGTCTAACATGTTATGTAAGCTATGGCCTAATATAAGGGCATGTTGGAGGGGAAAAGTTATTTCTGTTGTGGCTACTTGATAAGTAGTTTTTGCAAGTTAAAACTGCACTGTTTGTACTGCAAATTGTTGTGTTGTTAGGCTATAGCTGTGGTTGTTTTTATGCTTTAAATATACTATAATTGGGCATGATAAAGAGTTTGAAAGAAATTACTGTTCCATATTGGTCTTTTGTTGTGCAACCATTTTTGTCTCTTTTTCTGTAGTCAGAATTTGCATAATCCTGATTGCTTAATGGCAGATCTGTGTGCACACATGCGTGTGCATGTATGCACGTGTGTGTGTGTGTCCTGACATTTGTGTGTACCAATATTTAGTTTGTGTCAGACCACTGTGTTGTGCAGTTTCTATGTCTCTATGAACCCTCAAGTACAGTTTCTATTAAGCTAAGGAATACAGTGACACTTGATGTACAAAGTAGTTTTGGCCAGTGAAAGATACTACTAATCTACTGAACTAATAGTATCTTTTAAAATGAATTTTGAGTCAGTATGATTCATCCTAGAATGCATAAAAATAACAATTACGCCAAGGGGGGGGGGGGGGGGGGGGGGGGGCACCACAGGTCATAGGGGTCTAATTTAATATTTGGGAAGTTTAATTTAGCTTAATTGTTAAAATGTGTAATTGTACAGATGAAGACATCCATTTTGGTTGGTTATTACATAATGCACCATATTATTACATTTTCATCATAAAAGAAGTGCAACTCCCGCATTTTGTAATAGCCACCACAATATGTAATAAGTTATTACAAAATGTGGGTAAATTTATTACATATTGCGTTCAGGCTGTTTATTACCAAATGCGGTGTCATTACATAATGAAGTGAAAATTTATTACATTATGGCGAGTTATTACATAATGCGGTGTTATTACATAATGAGTTGTTACAATCCCTTAAGAGATCGGATTTATAAACCTCCAATTCTCCATACATATCTGTTTCATGGTTAGTCGCTTTCAAAAATTACAATAGCATGGGAACATGCTCTAGTCTACTACGCTACTCTGCAGACAATGTAGCTTACTGCAAACACTTTTAATTATAATAATAATCAGAAGAATAATCTCTGGTAGGCTACTTCTAGTAGTAGTAGACAGTAGTATAGATAGTAGTATCTATTGTTTTCTTTCTGGCTAAGATTCCTGGGAAATATGCGTTGTCCAATTAAGCTTGTTAGCCAACGTTAGTTTGGCCAGAGAAACGTCAGTCAGCTGCTAGTCAGGAAGCAGGTACAAGCTAGGCTACGAAGCGAATCAACATGTCTTATACATCCATTGCACTACAGAAAACTAAACTAAACCTAGCTACATGGTCCGGTACCAAAAGATTTCCCGCAGGCAACATTAGGCTACACTACCGGAAAAAAAACTGCGAAGGAATTATGCTGTGCTTATGAAGTCGGCAGCTCTTAAGCCCAGACATGGAAGCTTGGTGTTACGCATACGACAAGCCAGTGTTGAATAGCCTAACGTTAAATGTATTTCTATAGAATACTAATATGCCTATTTTACAACTGTATTTCCATATTTTACTTATGCAAACTATTTAGGCTGTACTAACTATTTAGGCTGTATGTATTTCTTTCAGCTACAATGTGTTTGCGTCTAGCCTGTTGTGCATGCATGTCTCCATATAAACTTTGTCAATGTCTGCATGCATTTATTTGGAATGCATGTATTCTGTATGCATGTCTCTCGATGTCATTATCTTCATGCATTGTTCATCATTAGTTAACTACCAAAAATAAGTGATATCTGATCAAAAATGTCTCCGACATAAAAAAAAGCCAAGTTACTCACGCATAGCCTACAGAGCGCTGTCTATAAGTCCTTAATTCCAACTTGCAAAAACTAGGCCTGCCTTTAAATATTGATATCAAAATGTGGCCAAGTTACAACTAACAATATTGCCTATCGTAGCTCACACTAAATAAACTAGCTCTATTCCAAAGCAATATTCAAACCTTTCCTAAATTATTTAATGCAACTTGGCCCTACAAAAAATACAGAAAAAACACGTTCAAAATTATCACGAACGAGACCTTATTTCACTCCAGGCGCTGCGCCACCATGGCGCCACCTTGTGGTGAAAAATGTCACACATTTTTTTAAAGCTATGTTAAACAACTAGGAAAACTGTAAAATTAACTATGATGCGTGGATTTTTCCGGGGAAAGCAAGGAGTGGCTCTCAAGTAGAATTAATTTAGCCAAAGCTTAACATGCGCTCCTGACAAATTACCTCCACATCCACCGTATGTCTAGCAAGGCTCCGCATGCCTCCCAAAGCAAAGTCCATAAAATTTTAATCCTAATGTCGGACAATGACACCCGTAGCGCTGTCAATATTAGAGCTACAGACGAATCACACATAGGCTAGCCTACTATAAAACAAATCAAATAAAATCAATATTTATTTATATCAAATTGCAAGTGATATTGCAAGTGCAATATTTATTTATATCAAATTGCAAGTGCCCTCACCAGGAGTAATCTATAGCTGCATAGCAATGAAGACAGAGTTTGGAACCCATCCAGCCATGAGAGGGAAAACAATCCTACCCACCTATCAGCCCAGGAAGATGGGGGCACAGCTGTTGACAGGTGACAGTAAGGAAAGGATGCCACCCCACATTACTCTATGGCTAAAGGCTTCTCTGGTCCTGTCTCCAGACTACAACTCGTTCTAAGCCTGATCATAAAGGTGCGTTTTTAATCTAGACTTAAATATTGAGACTGTGTCTCCCTTATAAATTTTGGTAGGGTATTCCACAGTAGTGGCGCTCTGTAGGAGAAAGCTCTACCACCCGTGAAGTTTTTAGATATTCTAGGGACTACTAAGTAGCCTGAGTCTTGGGAAATAAGTGATCTTTTTGGCTTATATGGTAAAAGCAGATTACATATATACACTGGCGCAAGTCCATTTAAAGCTTTAAAGGACAGAAGCAAAACCTTAAAATCTATCCTATACATAATTGGTAGCCAATGAAGCGATGCTAGCACTGGGGTAATATGCTCATACTTCTTAGTTCTAGTCAAAATGCGAGCGGCTGCATTCTGCACAAGCTGGAGATTATTTAACAAGGATTTAGGGCAGCCAGATAGCAGGGCATTACAGTAATCTAGCTGAGAAGTGACAAAAGCATGGATCAATTTCTCTGCGTCCACTTCTGATAGGAAGTGCCTAATTTTAGCTATGTTCCTTAACTGAAAGAAAGCTACTCTAGATATGTTTTTTATGTGCGCACTAAAAGTTATATCTGGGTCTATAGTAGCACCTAGGTCTTTCACAGCTGAATTTGGAAAAACTAAACAACCATGAAAATTTAAAGTAGATTTAAATTCTCCACAATTTCTCCCTTTGTTTTTTTGGACTGAAAACCAGCATTTCAGTCTTCTCTGAGTTCAGGAGCAGGAAATTAGAAAACATCCAAGCTTTAATATCTGCAATACAAGCCTCTAATCGAGAAAGTGGTAGTGCCTTGCCGGGTTTCATGGAAATGTACTGCATATCTCTGTATCGTCCGCATAGCAGTGAAAATCTACCCCATGTGCCCGAATAATATCACCAAGGGGTAGCATATATAACGAAAACAGTACTGGACCTAGCACTGATCCTTGTGGAATACCATATTTCATTACTGAATACTTCTGGATACTTCTTCATTTAATTTAACAAAATGCTTCCTATTGTATGATCTGAACCATGCAAGTGCTTAGCCATTAAGTCCAACACAGCCCTGGAGTCTGTTCAGTAGAATCTCATGATCTATTGTATGAAAATCTGCACTTAGGTCAAGGAGTACAAGAACAGACACAGAGTTTTGGTCGGCTGATAATAGTAAAACTTTAACAAGTGCCGTTTCAGTAGGGTCTAAATCCTGACTGGAATATTTCATGGATATGTTTTGAGCTAAGGTATGCACTAAGTTGCTTTGTAACAGCCTTTTCTAGTATTTCTGATAGAAATGGAAGATTTGAAACGGGTCTATAGTTTTCCATTTTGTCAGGTTCGAGGTTTGGTTTCTTCAGTAATGAGCGTCGCGAACAAAGTTCGCAAAGGCAAATTCTGTTGAAGAACCTCTCGCTGTAGCCGACCATGGTCGGCTAGCAATCACACGTCACATACTCAACCAATCACATGCACACACCTCTAATGGAGCGCCCTTTTTAAGCCAAGAATTTGTTCTCTCTGTACTGCTTGAATGCTGATGCGCTGCTGTTTGTTGCTTACGGCGTGTGTTAAAAGGAATTTTCTGTGACTTTGCCGCGCCCTGCTGCTGCTAGCCATGCCTCGACTAACCTAGGTTTTCCCTGCTTAAAATGTTTTGCACGTTGTTTTTGCGCGGATATTCTAGCTCGTGTGTGGTTGCAAGCTCTGCTGCCTGACTGGCATCCTATGCTTTTGTCAAGGCAGAGGTCTTCTTGGAGTTATAGAAGCGGATTCCTATGTCAAGTAAAGCTAAGTTGACCCCAAATTCAGTATGACCATTTAAGACGTGCGGACCATCCGTGTAACCCTGTCTTTATTATCCCCTTAGCTCGGTGGCTTCAATGTGTTTTTTTTAATTAAAAATTTGCCAACCGGTTGTTGCTATCATTTTGTTAGTAGCCAAATATGCCTGTCAGCATGCTAACGTTTTACATGAGCCATCTGATTTAAAACATTAATTGTATGTGTTTACATAGGCTACTGTGTTTTGCTGACGCCCTCCAGTAAAACGGGACTTTGGTAAAGTTACATTGTGGTTGTTGGTCGATTAGCTAACATTACTCGGTAGCTGATTTACTATCAGGAGGTTCATTAATGCTAATACGTAATTGTGCCTAATTCGGGATATTTCGTTGGTTTATACTGCTGCTGTTTTGTCGTGTTAAATGTTAGGTATTTGTATCCCGTTGGGAAACGTGATGTTGCACATTATTACTGAGAGATACTCGTTGTTGTTGTAGCCTAGCTACTGCAAAATAGAACCCTAAGTTGGCCTATTATCGCTCATGGTGGCTAGCGCAAATGCTTGTGTAATGCTATGCATTCTCTGGCAGCCTACCTTGCACACAAATACGTGTCACCTTTTCCCGTCTAACCTCCGAGCAGTAGTTGGAGACACGGGGAACCAAAATTGCTAATAATGATTTGCTATTTTCCGGTTTTAGGACCGAGCTGTGAGCTCACAGCTTCAGGGTAATTGCCCAACTTATCAATGTTACGGTCCCATGCAAATGGCGAGGACGCAGGTTTCATTCATGTGGCTCTTTATTTTCACCAATGAACATTGTACAGCTTACATTTTAGAGGGAGAGACCTTAAAACACACTCACATGCTAACTAACTTTGTTTGTGACTGTTTGTTTTCCTTCCATCATGTCCATATCTGTCCTCACTCACACGGACCAATCAGGATCTCTTAACCCCTTGGCGCAGATGGCAAATTTTTATAACTCCAGGTGTGAACATCACATAAACTTGGTAAATGGCTTAAATGAAACAAGACAGGTATACCCTTTACAATACGAACTTAGATTTGTTTATTTTCATAATTTAAGTCAAAATAAAGTGCCACAAATGCAAAGAAACTTTGGAAAAATGCAAAAAATGCTTTTCTTTAGTTTGCAACAAAATACTGAGAGCTACATAAGTGAAAGAGGTAAATATATATGTGAAAATAGGATACTGGGACACAAACGTGACAGACACCAAAAAAATTAATTGTTGCAAAAACCAATGCAAACACATTTATTTACAAGTTTGACAACTCTCTGACTCTATCAAAAAGAAAGAAGATGGTTCAATAAAAATAAAATTTTGGAAATAGTCTTTTCAGGTCATATTGGGATGGCAGGTATGCCATCCGCCAAGTTACGGCTTGGCGGGGCATGCCCCATACCTATACAGCACCGAGAGTTTGGCACTTTTCAGGGTTTCCTACAGAAGTAACCATAATAACCATAGACTCTCAGCCCTTAAAAACATTAACTTCAGTATGTTCTGACCTCATGTAACCACACAGCATTCAGATACAACTTCACACATCCACACAATAAAGCCCCAAACTTGGGTTATTTTGCCGTTTTTCTCCTTCCTCTTCCGCTTCTTCTTCTGATTCTTCTTCACATTTTTCCTGCCAAACTGCCTGCCTCCGTCGTGATGTTATCCAATGGGGAGAATTATTCTTTGAGGGTATGGTCCGTATACCTGCTCATCAAGCTTATCGCCCAATAAAAACGCTTCATACTAAAGTTTTTTAATGTTAATATAGCTAATGGCTTCATATTCCCTAAGAAGTTGCTGTGGCCTAATGGTTAGAACAGCTGTCTCTCGCACAGAGGATTGTAGCTTCGAGCCCAGCAGGGCACATGCTTGTTTTCCACAAAAACGATGTGCAACTGTTAAGTACTTTTCATTTATTACACTGTTATTATTTTCACATTAACACATTAACGTATTTTTTATTGCAAAGGCAAAAGAGGTTTCCAATATTAACTGTTCAATGTTTCACTTGTACTATATCACACACCCTCCCCAAAAACAGACGCTCACTCTTGTCTGGTTTGGGGAGGGTGTTACGCTCTGCTCTTGCGGTCATGACTGACTGACTGGAAACCGAACCTCAACGTACCCTTGCCTCGGCCAACATTTCTTTATTCATTAATTTCTTCCTTTTCAAACATAACACAATGTCACCATAAAATTAACTACTAGGAAAATTAAGAGTTTACGATAATAGCCTACATTAAGAATTGATAATAGCCTCCTATAAGCTGCAATCCTTTAAGAGATCGGATTTATAAACCGCCAATTCCGCAAACATATCTGATTCATGGTTAGTCACTTAAAAAATTTTTTTTTTAAAAACAATAGCCTCCGAATGTGGCTCTAGCCTAGTCTACGCTACTCTGCAGATAATGTAGCTGCAAACACTTTTAATTTAACTACCGGGAAAAAAAGGCAAAAGACGTTTCCAATATTAACTGTTCAATGTTTCACTTGTAGCCTATTTCGCTTGTACTACAGTGAAATGGTGAAAGTCAGACCGACACTGACAAATGGCTTATATCCCGTGATTATAGGCTACCCATTTGGTCTTCTGGTTAGCGTCAAGCCTTAGTATTGCGAGAGACGTGGGTTCGTACCACGCCCGGTTGATATTAAAGTGTCATTTTGGACTAAAACAGTGTGCACATGTTCTGGTTTTCTCATGCAAGAATGTTTTTTTTATTGCAAAGGCAAAGACACGTTTACAATATTAACTGTTAAACAATTCAGTCACTGGACACCACGACAGTAATGCAATAGGCTAGCTAACGTTATGGGAACGGGCATCCCATGGCCGTTTGTCAAGCAAAGAAAAAAGTTTAAATGCAGAATATCATCTGGTTAACATCGCGTTCTTGCATTAATGTAAAAATGTCATTGGCTACATGTTTTAATCTCACACAAATGCCGACAAAAAAATTTGTTTGTGTGAAGCCTGCTATCCTTTTCCGCTGCGGTCATGTCTGACTCTTTGGAAACCGAACCTTCAACGCTCGCCTCGACCAACATTTCTTTATTATGTCTTCATTCATTTCTTCACTTCAGCTCTGTTCAGTTTATCCTTTTCACACATTGTCACCATAAAAGTAACTACTAGGAAAATTAAGAATTTACGATAATACATTAAGAATTGACGATAACCTACTATAAACTGCAATCCCTTAAGACATCGGATTTATAAACCTCCAATTCCCTAAACATATATGATTCATGGTTAGTCACTTTTAAAAAAATTACTATAGCTTCTGAACATTGCTCTAGTCTATGGTACTCTGCAGACAATGTATCTTACTGCTAACACTTTTAATTATAATTATAATCAGAAGAATAATCTCTGGTAGGCTACTTTCTTTCCTGGGAAATATGCGTTGTCCAATTAAGCTTGTTAGCCAACGTTAGTTTTGCCAGAGAAACGTCAGTCAGCTGCTAGTCAGGAAGTAGGTACAAGCTAAAAAGGTACAAGCTTTTTTTACCTTCGGAAAAAAACAAAAACTGCGAAGGTATTATGCTGTGCTTATGAAGTTCGGCAACTCGTAGCCCAGACATGGAAGCTTGGAGTTACGCATCCGACAAGCCAGTGTTGAATAGCCTAACGTTATTTCTAATGCCTATTTTACAACTGTATTTCCATATTTTAGGCTGTATGTATTTCTTTCAGCTACGATGTGTTTGTGTCTATTGTGCAGGCATGTCTCCATATAGACTTGGTTAATTAATTTAGATGCTTCTTCATGATCCATAGTTCAGGTGGTGCTGTATTCCATTAGACATTAAATACAGCTCATCTACAAACTCTTTTAATGTAATTGTGGGAGAAATGTTATCATTCTCGTCAGTAGAGGGCGTGCGTTATGGTTATGCGAATGTCTGCATGCATTTATTTGGAATGCATGTAGGCTACTATTCTGTATGCATGTCTCTCTCGATGTCATTATCTTCATGCATTGCTCATCATTAGTTAGCTACCAAAAATAAGTGATATCTGAACAAAAACGTCTCCGACGTAAAAAAAAGCCAAGTTACTCACGCATAGCCTACAGAGCGCTGTCTATAAGTCCTTAGTTCCAACTTGCAAAAACTAGGCCTGCCTTTAAAAGTATTGATATCAAAATGTGGCCAAGTTACAACTAACAATATTGCCTATCGTAGCTCACACTAAATAAACTAGCTCTATTCCAAAGCAATGCTATCCAAACTTTCCTAAATTATTTAATGCAACTTGGCCCTGTGTTTCTTCATCTTACCATCTCAAGAGAATGTGGTCAATGAAACTGTATATTCCACATCAAACTGCAAAATGAGAATAATTTATAGTGGAAATACTCTGATTCAGATGTGTTGCACTTAGAAATTAAACAGAAAAATTACTACACTATAGGGCATGTTTGAATAATTGTCTGCATCCACTGCTTTGGGTCGATGAAAAGCACAGAATTAATAAAATGTATTATTATTATTATTATTATTATTTATTTATTTGGAATATTTGGATTTCTATCAAAACCTGTGTGGTCCTACAGAGCATAGATATCCTTGTCTTCACAAAATTCTGTTCGCAAATATAACTATTATTATGTTAAGAAAATTAGTACTATTACTTATTTTTACCTGCATTTATTTATTCATCCCCCCTTTCTCTATTGTACATGATGTTTCTTGATATAAATGTCTGCTTGTGAATAGTAAAGAAATCTGTAGCAGCAGTTAACATTTTAAAACCTGTACATTTTCTAAAGTAAACTTGCCAACAAAGTATAACCATATCCTTTCTGGAGTGTAATTATTCATCAACTGTTAAAAACATTAATTGAAATCATATGTTGTTCCATGAGGCACAATCTCTTCATATGCTAAGATGAAGAAACACAGGGCCAAGTTGCATTAAATAATTTAGGAAAGTTTGGATAGCATTGCTTTGGAATAGAGCTAGTTTATTTAGTGTGAGCTACGATAGGCAATATTGTTAGTTGTAACGGCCACATTTTGATATCAATACTTTTAAAGGCAGGCCTAGTTTTTGCAAGTTGGAATTAAGGACTTATAGACAGCGCTCTGTAGGCTATGCATGAGTAACTTGGCTTTTTTTTTTAACGTCAGAGACGTTTTTGTTCAGATAAAATTTACCACAGTAGTGTTAACGTATGTATTGCAATTTCGCTCACAAGCGGAGATAAACCCAAAACGTATGTTCAAAGACATCGTTTCAGAATATTAACACAACAATGATTCGCATCACATCTTAAAATACAGCGTACGAGTTAACATACATAACGAAGGAAGCGCAGCAGAAATAGACGAAACTAAGTGAGCCTAACATCGCTAAGTGAGCCTTATCGCATACAAAATTCGAGTGAAACATGATCAATCATCAAAATACATCCCCCGAAATACATTTAAAATACAAATAAAATCCTACCTTTCAATATGCGGACACAATTATAACACTGTTGTTAACACTGTTATAAAACTGGCTGTGTAAATGCTTTGATTTGGACGATTTTGATAAACTGGTGCGAGGTAAAACCAAGGGGCCAAGACTGGGCTTTCGTTCTGAAGCTCACTTCCTGGTGCTGTTGCTCACTAGCGCCACTGCGGTTGGCTCCAGAATAGGTCTTTCCCCATGTAAGTCAATGGCAGCAATGTGGTCAAAATACTCAGTCAATACATTTTTTACACAAAAAAATGTAATTGCAATAGGTGCCTTTCCTTCCTCTAATGCCTGTGCATGTGCTGATTTTTTTAAATATTGTGTCGTTTGGACAGGGTATTAACATTTGTTCAGGATCAATCAGAGGGACAGGTTGAGTCCTGGGATCACTGGCATAGATAGGTTCTATATGGTTATCACTGCCAGAACCAATCAGAGGGACAGGTTGAGTCCTCTTCGGCTCCACGGAGCAGGCGCAGTTTGTACAAACGGGCGGCGACAAAGACTTCTGAGCTTCAATTCAGTTTTTACGAGGCCGTGGAAAGGCAATGACATCACAGTGGCTTTGTCCATATTTTTATACAGTCTATGGGTAAAACGGCTTAGGTATGTAACCGCGTGAGGAAGCTTGAACACGCAAGGTTATCAGGCTCCTGTAGCGTCGGCAGCAAATGAAACAAAGCAATTCTTAGTAGTTTCTTACCAGACAGTAATGCTCTTTTTTTTTTTTTAGGTTGACCAATCCACCAGCCATGAAACACGTGGGTAAATGATTCATGCTTATGTATGTAACGATTGGGACATGGAAAGAAAGTCAGCACTATATATTCCCTTGTTTTAAAGTATCATGGAGTGTATGAATTTGGGCACATATATTTTTTACTTGGCTTATCCATGACAGAAACAAACAAAGATAGATCCGATATTTATTTATTTTTCATGATTGCCGACGGCATCTTGTGTACGTAACTCTCAGGACACAGTGAATTACGGACATGAGCCTGATTAATTTTGCTCTTCCATATGAATACGAGCGACAACTTTCACTAAGCAAAGTGGGGTTAAGAAAGGCATATCAAACGTCTTCAAAAATATTTGGTTGAAAGAAATGTAGGCCATTAGGATAGATATATATTTCCACATCAATTATGACAGTGTAAAAAATGTCACATTTTCGTGTCCTATTAATGGGTAAAAATAGAAAACAAAGTTAAATTTACAACAGTTCAAGAAAGTCTGGCCCATTAGTTTTTGTTATGTATTACATGGCTATATGAAGTACCACATACAAGTAAAACTTTCCCATAAAGTAAATACAAGACACTTTGGTAAACAAATGAAAATCACTTTAAAAAACCTCTCCAGTATCATATTTTTACATATATACATTTCCTGGATCATAAACTCCATGTCAACAAGTGTGCAAAATCTGAGGATGATATGCAGAACTACTAAAGGTCTATGATGCAAAATATAGGCAGTGTACCCTGTTGTCCATTAGTGTCTCCAAATCTATCCAAATGGCTAAATTGTGCACTGCTCTAAATAAAAAAAATTATGATATATTTAACTACAAATCAACAGTTTTGGCTCATTTTCAAGTGGGGAGTGGAGATTTTCAAGTTACTATATTTTTATCAGTATAGGGGGGTAGATATCTATGGGTCCAAAACCCCTATGCAAAACATGTCATAAAATGAATAAAATTAGTTTAGTCCATTATAAAGCATATACATTTGCTCCTTCTGATGGATTAAGGTAAAAACATTGATATCACAGTGTTACATACACCTAAATACGTAGCCTAATCATTCACTCTTGTACCTCAATAAAACATCGCTTTTCCCTGTACTCTACAGTATGTAGCCTATACTTTTGCATTTTTCTGTCGTTTAAAAAAAAACTTTTGTTACTATTCATAATGACTCTAAGGAAAATGTTTACATGAATCTACCACATATCAGCGCACAGTAAATTGGAATGAGCATTTGCCATGCCATAAGTGACAAGTATATATGCCATAGCCTATATTATGTACGATAACATGAAAATAAAATAGTATTCCACCATCTGCAAAATGCTGCCAAATGTTCTATCTTCAATGAAAATCAGTAGCCTACATCAAAAATAAAATTAACGATTGCACTACAGTATGTGAAATGCACTCAAAATGCAAAAATAACAATAGGCCTATCAAACATATTGGAAAGAGATTGCTCGAGTGGAAAAACAAACGTACATGTAGCCAGCGAGACCAACAGCATTTTAGACGCAAAATACTTACATATCGATAAAGGGGAACTCCCCTCCCTAATGCGTTATTTATTTATTTGAGCTTGCGTAAAACGAGACTGTTAAAACGAAAACTGCAGTTACGATGGGCTGTAGTAAATTGTTCAAAGCACCCCAGAGGACATTTCATATACCGTTGCTAAGGTTATAATGTACTCTATTGGATATAAGAGCCGACAATTAAAGGTTGTATCAGCGATTTTGGGTGGAAACATAAATGATCACATTCATCTGATTTTTCCTCACGATCCGCTAGCTGCCCGCCCCATAAGCAGGCCGTCAAAAAACCGCGTCTCTGTAGGCAGCCTATGCTCCGAGATCGTACACAAAAACAATGGTACTACCAACTACTCAAAACCAAAATAAACAGTATTCCAACCAATCACAATGATCTGCACAAACGTGACGTCACTTCTGAAGCGAAATCCCAAACAAACATACTTATGAATAATTATGTTATGTTTTAAAAAATAGTGTTCAAGCATCCAGAATTATAACCACGTTAATAACGTTTGTAAGAAACCAAACCGTTTGTAAATCCGTCAAGATTTCAGCGAGATAAGAGTATTAGCGTTTGTGCAGATCATTGTGATTGGTTGGAATACTGTTTATTTTGGTTTTGAGTGGTTGGTAGTACCATTTGTTTTTGTGTACGATCTCGGAGCATAGGCTGCCTACAGAGACGCGGTTTTTTGACGGCCTGCTTATGGGGCGGGCAGCTAGCGGAACGTGAGGAAAAATCAGATGAATGTGATCATTTATGTTTCCACCCAAAATCGCTGATACAACCTTTAAACCAGAATGAACTGTAATGCATGAGACAGGCTTGCAGGGCATGGGGGGTATTACGAGTCGACGTTTCAGATAGTGTAATAGCGGTATAACGTGTTGTATATTTCTCAAACCGACTGTACCAGACAATAATTGACCACTGAATTTTGAAAGGAACATCTCGATGTGTAAAACCAATGGTAGGATTGCATATTTATTTCATATTTAGTAGCATATATTGCTAGTAGAATACATGGTAGAATGAGAGAATACTTTCACATGTTTATTTTGCGTGAGCTGGGCTTTTCATGGCTTTTCTGGCATACGATCAGGCTACTGTTGGGTTTATCTTGTTGCTATGATGTTATTCTAATTTTATATGATGAATAAATATATTTATGATCTCAAACATAGACGCTATTGTCCACTATGTCACGCATGGGTAGGTATAGAATGGGGGGGGGGGGGGGGTGCTTGTTAAATGGACCAATAAATTTTAAACGCAGTGTTTGTGATTTCCACTAACAGTTTGGCTGCAGGAACAACGAATGTCTCAGTTGAGCAAAATGATGGCGCCGGCGCCATTATCACTATGCATCTACGCAAAGGAGTTAAGCTACACTACCATGAACCCTCGTTAAAGCTGCATACCCCCATTTACCATCAGACGGCTAAACATTTTGCTGCGTTCACATCAAAAAAGGTAGGCGGAGCAAGAGTTCTATGGAGAGACATTAAAGGGATAGTTCGGAATTTTGGACATAACGTCTCAATTACGACTTACCCATGATGTAGTTGATTGATGGAAACCATTTTCAGCTAATTCCATGCTGTCCCTTCTTTTGGACATACACACATTGCTAATGCTAGCGCAACTCTAAGGTAGCATCCACTACCAAACGCACTTAAACACTTCACAGTGCACCCAAAGCAAATAAAATACGACGACAGTCTATTGGGGTTATTTTGAGTGTTTATACCATCATTTTTTAACTCAAACTATCGTTGAATCCTTTACTTTGTGCTGATCTATATTCTCTGTGGAAGTATGGCGGCGGAGCGAACGTGGCCATGGCAACTTGTTGCTTTTCTTTGTTGTTGTAGTCGACCAGTGCCGGCAATACATTCGTAGGTAGCGTAAAGTATCGCTCCCCAGATAGACTGTATAGACTAAAGACCTTTAAGAGACATATCACCTAAATAACTCGCAAGAAAATCTGCACTAAACACAAACAAATAAAATAACCCCACCATACACGCTCATTGCCAACACGCACCTGCCAGTGGAGTGTCCAGTGTGAAGGAATTTTCTGTTTTACAATATGTGTGTATTAACATAGAGACAATCACATGATTATCATTAAGCATTTAATATAATAGATCAATTATATTGAGTTAAGTAATTAAATAATGTATTCTCTGTGAACACTGAGTAGGCCGTGGTTCACTCCCTCTGTGTCTCTCCTTCACAATCTGCAGAGACAGGCAGATGTTTTCGTTGCTTGGTTTGAAGGTTATTGATAGTTATTCAAAAGACTAAACACCAAGAAATGGATACCCTTGTCTCTGTATGTTTAGAAACCGCCCCTTGTGGCAAATCAGTAAAGCAATGATAGATTGTGTATAAATCTCTTCTGTATGCTGTTTTTCAAGTTAGAGAGACTCTGGTAAGACTCTCTCTCATTCTGAGTTTATCTCCAAATAAACTGAAATTCTTTTTCTTATTCTATTACATTGTTTCGTTGTGGTTCTGTTTGGACAGACTTGCTCACTGTGGGTTGAAAGGGAAAAATCCACGACAATATGGCGTAGTCGGCAGGATTGCTAACTTGATTTTCTCCTACGCAGATTTCTCTCAAGTCGGAACGGCTTAGACAGTGCACTGCCGGGAGTTCAAACCCCGAGACCGCAACCCACCTTCTCACAGAGAGGTAACTGTAACCAGTCACCTAGAGGAAGGACGGCGGCGACCGGACCGAGGAGAGTAAGACGTCTGTCTGGGGTGATCAATACGCAATCCATAGAAAGAGAATCACAGGTGAGCCACCACAGCAAAACGTAACTTGAGGCTGTATTGCGCTCAAATTCTAAAAAGTTTGATTAGTGACCGACGGGTCAGTCACTCTGTGGAGTGATTCAAACTGTGGAGGCTGTATGCTGCTCCCACCCATGGACTAATATTTATCTTTTTCTTTCTCTTGTAATGAGCTCTGAAACATTTTTGTAATGTGGTATCATGTATTGTCAGTAGAGGCAAATGATATACACGGACCAGTACAGGAGAGGCATTTTTGCAGAGGAGATGATTATGGTCATTTATACCTGTACGAGACACTTAATGAGGTTGGCGGATTTGGAAGTGGTTTTTCTGTTGTAGCTATACCTAGAGGTGAGTGGTTAAAAGAGAAGGAAACGGCATTAATAGAAGTTAGGCTAAACGTTCACCCTGAAAGTGAGGGCAATTATCCAGAGGATAGTGCAGAATCTGAAACTGATTCTGACTAAAATAGGCCTAATTAAAAGAAATTTTTTTTTTTCTAAATTAAAAAAATTTAAAAAATTTAAAAAACCTTAAAATTAAAAGGCATAGTTTGGTTGTGGGACAAACGCACGAAAATGGGTTCTAAAAGTTCAAAGAAACGGGTCCAATGAAAATAATGCATGACAAATATGGTCCGGCAACCACACACCAGCGTGTTAAATGGCAAAAGTTAGGTTTCCCTGAAAAAGGCTCTTTTAGCCTAAATCAGATTGATAACCTAAAAATGCGGCTGCGGTCATATGAGGTTAAAAATAGTAAACGAAAAAATAAATGGCGACCCGACTGGGATGTAGTAGATTTGTGGGAAAAGGAATCAAAATTAAGGCAGGAAAAACAGACCAAGGGAGAAAATAAAAATACTGTGGAGAAATCCCAACAAAGTAATTCAGTGCTATCTCCTGTTGTGCATTCCGGCGGCTCTTTGTATCCCAATGTAGCACAGCTTGCAAGCGTACACAAAATTAATCTGGACTTGGACTGTCCTGCGTGTCCTCCAGCTTATGTCCCACAGCAAGCGGCAGGAGCTCACGGACATCCCTCAGCCCCTGCTCTCCAGGCAGTGCATTCCAGTGCTGCTGCACAACCATTTGCGAGTAGGCCGGCGACCAGAGCGAGACCTGCAGCTTCTGTAGGCCCAGATTCCACAGACACGTACCCTATGCTAGAATGCCCCAATCCCAGGGCAGGAGAAGACGACCAGGGTCCGACGGTCCTGGTATATCGGCCCTGGAAGGTGTCGGAGTTACAGGCTGTCTGCGAAGATTTGCCGGATCCAACCCAGGTGGGTGGTGCCAAGTTCATGGAAGCTTTGAGAAATCTGGTAAGAACTTGTCACCCAACTGCAGGTGAATTACAAACTGTACTGATTAAGAAACTGAAGTTACGGTGGGGTAACGTAAGGGGTACTTGGTCTACGAACCATCCATACAATGATGGTGCTACTTCTGAGTATGTGAAACAAATAGATACTTTGGAAACCAGTATGAAAACCGAATTCCCTGTTCGTCTGAACTGGGAAGCAGTCAGACAGGTTAAACAAAAGCCTGGTGAAACTGTTAATGATTTTCTTGAGAGACTTTCAGAGTAGTACGACGCACACAGTGGAATGGACAAACCGGAAAACAGCGAGACTCTTACTCCGTACGAGACTCAGCTAAACCACTGTTTCCTGGATGGATTGGATAATCACCTTGCAACCGCTATTAAGACCTCCTGTGTTGGCTGGCAGACTCGGAGACTTAAGGACGTTCTCCGTTATGCTGTTCACTGCAAAGAACAGGACCGCGACAAGCAACACAAAGACAAAAAGAAGAGCGACAAGATGACCTCTCAGCTGCAGCTGGCCCAGCTCCAGTCCTACCAGGGGAACCGAGACGATGCCGGTGGACAGCAGCAGCAAAGGAGAGGCCGCGGCAGACGTGGAGGACGGAATCAAGGGAACAGACAGAGACCCAACTCCATGGGACCCACTACCATGGCGGATTATGATGTTTGCCGAAAATGTGGAAAAAAGGGACATTGGGCTCGCAGTTGTAAATTTTCCGGTAATGCTGATAATTGGGACACAGCACCCCAAGGGAATGTTACTTTCCAACATCCTGGGGGTCAAACTGGATTACCTGGACAATGAAGTTTTGTGGGGGACGAGGAAACGCATGCGGACAAGGAGGGTGAGTTTGCTGGGTTCCTTTACCATACGGCTCCAAATGCGTTACCACTTTGGTCATTAAAAGTTGATGGGCGAGCATTAGACTTCATTGTCGATACGGGAGCTGGTCGGTCTGTAATAACAGCTAAATCATGGGATTCAAAACCTCCTCTTTTTAGTGGTAAAACCATGCTCAGCCAAGATGCTGGTGGAAATACCACGACAGAGAAATTTACAGCTCCATTACTGGTGCAAGATTTCAATACGGGCTCAAATATTACTTTGAAACATGCGTTCTTGTTCTCCCCTGTATGTCCGGTAAACCTGCTTGGCAGAGACTTAATGTGCAAATTAGGTCTGAGTGTGCAGTGTACTGATGACGGTTTAACTATTGACAGAGCTGCTACGGCAGAAACTCTAGAAATGTTTTACTATGCTTGGGATCTGGACAGATCCTCAGTCACAGCTAAAGCCATACAAATGGCCAGAACTGAGTGGACAGGCACTGGCGACAGACTGACAGAATTACAACTACATGTAACAGCACATTTTAGTCGAGGTAGAGATTGGGAATTTGAGAAGAATTGGTACGGTGATTGTAAATTAAATTCAACATTGTTTTTGGTTGGTCGCGATTTCTGTGCATTGTCTGTACATTTGAGCTCAGCACAGCAGCAATTCTATTCCATAGCGGGAAGTGCACCCCATGTTTCACTGTGCAAAGCCTCAAATAAAAAATGGGAGGACACAGGGCCATGGGTGAAATTATGTTTGAATACCACGGACTGGGAAAAGACAGGGGAATTTTCAAAATATTCTCCCTCTCTGCGTGTCACTGCGCACCAGTTTCCGAACTCTCTGACAGCTGTCTGCAGCATTCATGAGTTGTTGTGTGACACCCAAGCCTATTTGCATTTGTCAGACCCGAGATTCAGTGCAATTCCCTCTCAATTGTGGGCAACGTCCCAAAATGATGTGGGGCTCATAGCTGGAGTTACTCCACTTCAAGTAACCCCTAAATCTGAATACAGACCATGCAAACGTCAATATCCCCTACGCCCAGAAGCCGAAGACGGCATTGTCCCCGTATTTAATGCGTTGTTAGAAGCTGGTGTTGTGGTTCCCTGTCCTGACTCTCCATGCAACACTCCTATCTTGCCTGTAAAAAAGCCTGATGGGTCTTGGCGGTTCGTACAAGATTTACGAGCTGTGAACAGCGCCGTTCAACAGCGCGCTCCTGTTGTGCCTAACCCCACTACCATTCTTGCACAGGTCCCGGGTAATGCTAAATATTTTTCTGTGATCGATCTAGCGAATGCATTCTTTAGTATTCCTGTTGATGTAAATTCCCAGTACTGGTTTGCCTTTACATTCAGGGCAAAAAGGTATACCTGGTCTCGATTACCCCAGGGGTATGCTGAATCACCAGCAGTTTTTTCAGCAGCACTGCAGGAAAACTTGGAACAGTTCCAGTTTTCTTCAGGCCGAAGTACTTTGATTCAATACGTTGATGATCTCCTCGTCTGCTTTCCAGACGAGCACAGCTGTATTCAGGATTCACTTGAACTGTTGACATTCCTAGCCACAGAGGGCCACAAAGTTAAACAGGAGAAACTGCAATTTGCGTTACCTACTGTTACCTACTTAGGACACACTATTTCTGCAGAAGGCAAATCTTTGGGAACTGACAGAATCCAAGCGATTCTTGACCTCCCTAAACCGGTTACAAAAAAGCAGGTAATGTCTTTTCTAGGCATGACAGGTTACTGTAGGCAATGGATTTCTGATTACACTGAAATCTCCCAACCCTTGCAAGATTTGGTACATGGCCATGATCTAGCGGCTAATGATAATGTCACATGGACAGAGCTTGCTGAAATTTCCTTTCAGAAGTTGAAACAACAATTGGCCTCTTCTCCTACTTTGGGCCTGCCTGACATGATTAAACCATTTCTTTTGACTGTTGATGAGAAGGGCGGCTACATGTCTGCTGTTCTTTTGCAAAAGCACGGTGATAAACACAGGCCTGTAGCGTACTATTCTCAGCGACTTGATGCTGTTTCTAGGGGCCTTCCTCCTTGTTTGCGCTCCATTTCAGCAGCGGCTTTGGCGGTAACTGCATCTGCATCACTTGTTGCTTATCGTCCTCTCACTGTCCTTGTTCCTCATGCGGTAGCAGAAATTCTGTTAAAACAAAAGACGGCCCATTTCTCACCAGCTCGAATGCTTCACTATCAACATGTGTTGCTCTCTTTGCCAAATGTTACAGTCAAGCGATGCAATGTTCTGAATCCCGCTACTCTTTTACCTACACCTGAGGATGGGGAGCCGCATAATTGTGTTCATGTGTTAGATCAAATTCTCTCCCCCCGTCCTGACCTCGCCACCACTCCTCTCTCAAATGCAGACTTTGATATGTTTGTTGACGGTTCTGCCAGTCGATGTCCCCTCACAGGTGACAGTCAGGTTGGCTATGCAGTAGTGACACAACACCAGGTTCTGGAGTCAGCCCGCCTTCCTGGACACCTTTCAGCACAGGCAGCTGAACTATTCGCTCTTACACGCGCTTGTCATTTGGCTGAAGGTAAAACTGTAAATATTTTCACTGACAGCAGATATGCTTTTGGAGTTGTGCACGACTTTGGAACTCTTTGGCAGCATAGAGGCTTCCTTACCTCTACAGGGAAAACTATACAGAATGGACACTTAGTGAGCTGCCTCCTACAGGCAATTCTTTTGCCTGCTGCCATTGCTATATGTAAGTGCTCCGCTCACACAAACCAGACTGATGCTATCTCTCAAGGTAATGAACAGGCTGACTTGGCAGCCAAAGCTGCAATTGCCCCCCCTCACACAACTCTCAGTCTGCTCACACAGGCTGCTGTTCTCACAGACACTCCATTGGCCTCTGTACAGGACTGCCAAGCTGGGGCCACACCCCAGGAAAAGGCCAAATGGAAGCGGGACGGCACCTACACTGATGGGGTCTGGCTAGGCCCTACTGGTAAACCCTGTTTATCTCGTGTTTTATTTCCCTATTATGCTAAATTGACTCATGGACTGGATCATGTGTCAAAAGGAGGGATGATATCTTTGATGTCCAGACACTGGGACACAAGCGGATTTTCTACTTATGCAAAAAACTTTTGTGAAAAGTGTGTTATCTGTGTTGTAAATAATGCTGGGCGGGGCCAGAAGGTTCCAAATGCGGCCCACCCGGCTCCACAGGAGCCTTTCGAGTACCTGATGATGGACTTCATTGAACTTAACCCATGCAGGGGTAAGAAATATTGTTTGGTGTTTGTTGACATGTTTTCAAAGTGGGTTGAAGTTTTTCCTACAGGGAAAGCTGATGCTGCAGCAGTGGCGAAAGCCCTACTAACAGAGCTTATTCCTAGGTGGGGGATCCCGAGGAAGCTGTCTTCAGACAGAGGCTCACACTTTTTAAACAAGGTGTTGGACAAAGTGACCGAGCAATTGGGGATCAGGTTGAAGTTCCATTGTGCTTACCACCCTCAGAGTGGAGGGGCGGTAGAGAGGGCAAATGGAACCATTAAGAACCGGTTAACTAAAGTGATGGCAGAGACAGGTCTGGATTGGGTCCAGGCCCTGCCAATTGTCCTTACAGGTATGCGGGGGAGGGTCCACGCTGCTACAGGGTTGTCGCCCTATGAAGTCATCACAGGGCGGCCCATGAGGACTGGATGTCACCCCCCAGGGCTGATGCTGGACAAGGAGCTAGCTGACACTCGCATGGTGAGTTACTGTGTTCAGCTAACCAATGTTCTGAGATCTGTGCATCAACAGGTGAAAGCAGCTCTCCCAGACCCAGCCAGCGGGCCTCTACATGACCTGCAGCCAGGAGACTGGGTGGTGATAAAAGACTTCAGAAGGAAGAAGTGGCACCAGGCCAGGTGGAGGGGTCCTTTCCAGGTACTACTCACCACGCCCACAGCAATGCGAGTGGAAGGCCGTGCTTCTTGGGTCCACGCCAGCCACTGCAAAAGAGCTCCACCAGCGCCAAAGGAGGGATAAGGGTGAGAGACCCACCTCGACCGACGCGCAGGGACGACTAAGTTCTCACGGAGTTTAAAAACTCAGAGAACCTCCACTGCAAGGAGCACGTGACGGTAATATCTGCTCCCAACATGCCAGACGACAGCAGGAACACTGAGGGGTACAACCCTTTGAGAAGATTAGGCTGCAGCCTGAAGGTAGGCCTATTGCTACTAGGCCTCATTACACTCATCACTGTTCTGCCCATTATCCTGATTCATGAGACATTCTACACCATTAACACCAGTGAACCAAACGGTACTCTTGTAATGACTAATAGGACTAAAAGGTATGTCACCACCGGGAATGAAGCTTGGCTGACACCAGGAACTGTGAAGCATCATTATGCTACTAATTCTTGTTGGCGTTATGCTGAGTGGACTGCAAAACAGCACTTTAACCAGTCTTGTTATGTTTGCTCTCACATGCCTCATTCCACAGCAGGCCCTCTTCTTCAGGTGCAGAATCTGAAGAATGACCTCTCAACGTGTTTGGTGGGACTGAGTTCTCACCCAGGTGTGGGAATACGGTGGGAAAAAGCTGATTTCTCTGTGCCATTAAATCTGTCACTTTTGAGTACTCCAGTAGTCAATACAGATTGTTCTTTCCTGAAAGATTACCTAGCATGGCCACAGGTGTCATGGAGAATGCCCGGTCCAGTCGTACTTAAACATAGTATGAAGTTTGGAAGGTGTATTATAGGTAATGGCTCTAATGCACTAGGTCAATTAGACAATGTTCAGTGTAAAACTGTTTTCTGTGACTGTCCGCCCATGCATCCTGATAAGTGTTTTGACTGTCTGAGTGATCCCTATAGTTTCTGCAGAGACTACCCTGACATGGCTGATGAGATATGTAGGAAGAACTGGTCACACGCAATCTCATTACCTTGGAATAGGGAACAAACTGTTCCGGGATAATACCATCCTCTCGCCTTGGGAGTCGACTGTTATCAGATTGGTACTGGCTTTGTGGAAATTCAGTCTACACTGCTCTCCCCCCTGACTGGGGTGGAGTGTGTGCCATTGTTGCCTTGTATGACTCTACGTATGTGATTCCTGACCTTTCCACATATAGTCACACCACACGTCGCATGCACAGGATAAAGAGAGGGTTTTGGGTTAGTAATCCTATTCCTACTGAACATCGTCTTTGGACTGCAGGTTCGAAGTTTATACAGGCTTTGCTTCCTGGGTTAGGTGTGTCAGAGGCTTTTAAAGAGATAGAAGTTACTCGATACACTTTTCTCCAGTACATGAACTCCTCCATTTTGACCATAGTGTCATGGTTTGCACCTATCTTCCCTCTGTTGCTACGGTTTTTATCTCTTTCCCATTTTTCTCTTTTCAGTCTATCGGATTTTTCTGCGTTCCATTTCGGAGTTTTCATTCTCCCCGCTAATTATTAGTTTCACCTGTTCTTTTACCTCTCAGGTATTTAAACCCCTCACTTCCGCCTCTTGGCGCTTCTTTGTCATTTCGTGTTTTCACGAGGTTAGGGTTAGTAAGTTTTTGTCTCTCTGCTTTTTTGTGAGAATTAAGATTTATTCTATTATGCAGTACAGACGTTCTTCTACTTAGAAGCCTAGGGGAATTAGGGTTTAGTTTCCCTTATTGCTCTTCCCTCTCCCTCGCTCCCACTCTCATTTCTGAGAGTGTGAGTTTTATTTTTATTTCATTTATTTCACCATTTATCGGGCGTTATAGCCACGTACCGAAGGTGTCTTGTTTTTTCTATCCTCTTTCGCTATCTCTTTAGCGTTAGCTATTTTGAGAGTTAGCTGTGCCCGTGTTTACGTGGCTAGCCCGTTTTATAGGGGTGTGTTATTATTTGGCACTGCCAGGGACTTTCTATCTCTTATTTCTGTTATCGCGTTTGGCTCATCGCTATTCGGCACAAACCCTTTCAGTACAAAGAAGCCAGTTATGGATGAGGCAGCGATTGAACAACCGGGAGACACTACACCGGTTGAGAGCGTTAGAGCTCTACAGTTACAACAACAAACACTAACCAGCCAAGTAGGGCAGCTGACGTCCCAGTTGCGGGTACAGGAAGGCTGGCTTCGGGAGTTGGCAGAGGGCATGCGCCGCCTCACGGTTGCACCTCAAAACCCTGTGCCGGTAGTTCAGGCTACTCCTCCCCCTGTTCAAGCACTTCAACCACCTAGGGAACCCAAAATGCAGCTTCCCCTCCGTTATGACGGTCAGGCCGGCAAGTGCCAAGCTTTCATTTCCCAATGTCAAATTTTCTTTAAAGCCCAGTCATCACGCTTTAGTTCAGAAGAATCTTGTGTGGTGTTTATTTTATCTTTGCTCACCGGAACCGCGCTTGATTGGGCTACTCCTTTAATTCGGAGCCAGTCTCCCATTTTGAACTCCGCTACCACTCTAGTGAAAGAAATGGAGTCCGTGTTTGATCACGACACTTCAGGTCTTGAGGCGGCCAGATGTCTTGTTCGTCTTCGCCAGGGCAACGAGACCGTGGCCAAATTTTCTATTCGGTTTCGTGGTCTGGCAGGAGAGACAGGTTGGCCAGAAGCGCCGATAATGGTACAATTCTCTGAGGCACTCCACGATTCTGTTCAAGATGCGCTGGCAGTTTTAGATCCTTCTGAGACACTGGAGGCATTAATTTCCACAGCCATTCGCATTGATAATCGCGTCAGGGAGCGGGTCCACATTAAAAATAGCAGGAGAGACCGCCGCATGAGCTCTTCCTTCGCTCCTTTCACTACGTCCGCCCCTCCGTCCTCCGTTTCCACTCCTCCTAGTAGCGAGGAGCCCATGCAGATTGACGGGGCTACCTGTTCACCCTCCAAAGATACTCCATCTACTCTGGAGCGGTGTCGTTATTGCAGACGCATAGGTCATAACATAAACCAATGTTTTAAGCTTAAGGGAAAAGGTGGGTCCCGTTAGAGGATCCGGGATCTCTAGCGGGACTCTGTGTTACTACATCTCGGACGATACTGCCTGTTACTCTTGTATGGCAACAGCGCCCTCTCCTGGTCAATGCATTTATTGACTCTGGAGCGGTCGAATGTTTTATTGATGCCCAGTGGGCTAAAAAGCACCACATTCCTGTTCTCCACCTTACTCAGCCCCGAACTGTCACTGCACTTGATGGGCGCCCCTTAGGTTCAGGTACTATTTTTAAAACTACCAAATTTCTCTCTATGCACATTCCGTTTGAGGATCATACTGAGCAGATTCAGTTCCTTTTGGTAGATTCCCCTACCTACCCCTTAGTGCTGGGCCACACCTGGCTTGTCCGGCACAACCCCCACATTAATTGGGCAGGGGAGGGTCGCACCATATTGCAGTGGGACCCTCAGTGTAGTATTCAGGGTCACTCCACCCCTCCATGCACTTCCCATGGAATAACTAGAGGGGTTGATTCCGATTCAGGGTCCGATTCCGAGGAAATCATCTCCCTGGAGAATTCCAGTTTTTGCTCCGGGACTGGTCATGAGAGTTTAGAATGGGACTCCGCCGGAGAGGGGTTCATTTCGGATGAATTGTCCGATTCTGAGATTCAATGGTCCCCTCCCCCCAGCCCTCATTCTCAGGCTACTGGTGTCAGTATAGCTGGGACACTGGAGTTCCCTTTGCCTCCTAATGTTCCTATTGAATACTCCAAATTAGCAGAGGTGTTTAGTAAGCAGAGGGCCACCTCTCTGCCTCCACATCGCTCATATGACTGTGCGATCGAGTTATACCCTGGTACTCGCCCTACCAGAGGCAGTCTCTATTCCTTGTCGGTCGCGGAGAGTTTGGCCATGAAGGAGTACATCGAGGAGGCCTTAGCTAATGGTTTCATCAGACCGTCCACTTCACCCGCTGGTGCAGGGTTCTTTTTTGTTAAAAAGAAGGATGGAGGCTTAAGGCCTTGTATTGATTATCGATCCCTCAACGCCATAACCATAAAAAACAGGTACCCACTGCCTCTTATGAACTCGGCGTTTGAGCGTCTACAGGGGGCATCTATTTTTTCCAAGCTCGACCTCCGCAACGCATATAACCTGGTGCGCATGCGTGAGGGCGATGAATGGAAGACCGCTTTTAACACCCATAGCGGTCACTGCGAATATTGCGTCATGCCTTTCGGGCTCACTAGCTCCCCCTCAGTATTTCAGGCGTTGGTGAACGATGTTCTGCGGGAGATGTTAGAGAAATTCGTTTTCGTTTACTTAGACGATATTTTGATTTTTTCTCCTGATCCCGTCTCGCACATCAGCCATGTCAAACAGGTTTTGAAAGCTTTGTTAGAGGCGAAATTATTTGTCAAGGCAGAGAAGTGCTCTTTTCATGCTGGCACTGTCTCCTTTTTGGGTTTTATCGTTTCGGAGGGCAGGGTCCAGATGGATCCTGATAAAATTTCTGCGGTACTGAACTGGCCCACTCCTCAGTCGGTCAAACAGGTTCAGCGTTTCCTTGGTTTTGCCAATTTTTATCGCCGGTTTATCCGGAATTTCAGTGCACTCGCCGCACCCATCACTGCTCTCACAAAGAAGGCGTCAGCAGACCAGTTTAGCTGGAACCGCAAGGCTGAGTTCGCCTTCATGGAATTGAAAAAGAGGTTCAGTTCTGAGCCCATTCTAATTACTCCCAATCCCTCCCTCCCGTTTATTGTCGAGGTAGATGCATCTGAATTAGGAGTGGGTGCCATCCTATCTCAACATTCCCCCATCGACCGCAAATTGCATCCGTGTGCTTATTTCTCTCGCGCCCTTACTCCGGCCGAGAGGAACTATGACGTGGGGGATCGGGAACTCCTGGCCGTCAAATTGGCTCTGGAGGAGTGGCGTCACTGGCTTGAGGGTGCGGAACACCCTTTCACGGTCTGGACCGACCATAAAAATTTGGAATACGTCCAACAAGCCAAAAGACGGAATTCCCGGCAGGCGCGCTGGGCATTATTTTTTACCCGTTTTAATTTCCTTTTGACGTATCGCCCCGGTTCTAAGAACCTCAAACCTGATGCGCTATCGCGCATTTTTGACCCGTCAGATAAACCTACCATTCCTGAGCCCATTGTGCCATCTGCCCAGATTCTAGCTCCTGTCCTATGGGACATCGAAACGGCAGTTCAAGAGGCGCTACGCCTTGAACCGGACCCGGGGGGGGGTCCCGCCAACTGTCTTTTTGTTTCTCCCACTTTGAGGTCTCGTGTTCTGCAGTGGGGTCACTCCTCCCAGCTGGCTGCCCATCCGGGTGCGCATCGCACCAAGGATTTTCTGTCCAGACGTTTTTGGTGGCCTGGAATGGAGAAAGAAGTGCGTGATTTTGTCGCCGCTTGTGTCATTTGCGCTCGTAATAAGGGTTCGCATCTTCCTCCTGCGGGTTTATTGCGTCCGCTACCCGTGCCCAGGCGTCCATGGAGTCACATCGCATTGGACTTTATAACCGGGTTACCTGCTTCTCAGGGTAATACGGTTATTTTGGTCATTGTCGATAGGTTTTCTAAGGCAGCACATTTCCTCGCTTTGGCCAAATTACCATCTGCACTGGAGACAGCGCAGCTAGTGGTTAACCACGTTTTTAGGATTCATGGTTTGCCTCATGACGTGGTGTCCGATCGTGGTCCCCAGTTTGTCGCTAAATTTTGGCGATCTTTTTGTGCTCAGTTGGGCGCGTCCGTTAGTCTGTCCTCTGGGTTCCATCCACAGACCAACGGACAAACGGAGCGCACCAATCAGACATTGGAGAATACTCTTCGCTGTTTGGCAGCCTCTAGTCCCACTTCATGGAGCCGTCATCTTCCATGGGCTGAGTATGCCCATAACACTCTGCGCAATGCTTCCACGGGTCTTTCCCCTTTCGAGGCTCAGGTGGGCTATTCACCTCCACTTTTTCCGGAGCTGGAGAAAGACGCGGAGGTCCCCTCTGCTAGCGCTTTTGTTCGAAGATGTCGTGCAGTTTGGAAGCGAGTTCGTGCCTCTCTTTTGCGAGCTTCCGCTGGTCAGAAAGCTTCCGCCGACAGACATCGTCGTTCGGGTCCTTCCTATCGGGTGGGTCAGCGGGTCTGGCTGTCCACACGGGATTTGCCTTTACGGGTCGAGTCTCGCAAACTCGCCCCGCGTTATGTGGGTCCATTTAAGATCATCCGCAGGATCAACCCGGTCACGGTGCGTCTCCAGTTGCCACGTTCCATGCGTATCCATCCCACTTTCCACGTTTCCCGTCTTAAACCGGTTCTCGTTAGTGCCCTGTCTCCGGCCGAGAGTTCGCCACCCCCTCCTCGGATTGTGGAGGGAGGTCCGGTTTATACGGTTCGTCGCATCTTGGCTGAGAGACGTGTGGGTAGGGGTTTCCAGTTTTTGGTGGACTGGGAGGGCTATGGCCCTGAGGAGCGATGCTGGGTCCCATCAAGAAACATCTTGGACCCAGATTTGATTAAGAATTTCCGTAGACATGGTCCTGGGGCATCGTCTGGGGCCGTGCCCTAGAGGGGGGGTCCTGTCATGGTTTGCACCTATCTTCCCTCTGTTGCTACGGTTTTTATCTCTTTCCCATTTTTCTCTTTTCAGTCTATCGGATTTTTCTGCGTTCCATTTCGGAGTTTTCATTCTCCCCGCTAATTATTAGTTTCACCTGTTCTTTTACCTCTCAGGTATTTAAACCCCTCACTTCCGCCTCTTGGCGCTTCTTTGTCATTTCGTGTTTTCACGAGGTTAGGGTTAGTAAGTTTTTGTCTCTCTGCTTTTTTGTGAGAATTAAGATTTATTCTATTACGCAGTACAGACGTTCTTCTACTTAGAAGCCTAGGGGAATTAGGGTTTAGTTTCCCTTATTGCTCTTCCCTCTCCCTCGCTCCCACTCTCATTTCTGAGAGTGTGAGTTTTATTTTTATTTCATTTATTTCACCATTTATCGGGCGTTATAGCCACGTACCGAAGGTGTCTTGTTTTTTCTATCCTCTTTCGCTATCTCTTTAGCGTTAGCTATTTTGAGAGTTAGCTGTGCCCGTGTTTACGTGGCTAGCCCGTTTTATAGGGGTGTGTTATTATTTGGCACTGCCAGGGACTTTCTATCTCTTATTTCTGTTATCGCGTTTGGCTCATCGCTATTCGGCACAAACCCTTTCACATAGGTGCTGTAAAAACTGAGTTGACTTCACTGCGATTAATGGTTATGCAGAATCGCATGGTATTAGATCAGCTTACTGCAGAGCAGGGGGGGGTTTGTGTGATGATTGGGGAGGCGTGTTGCACATACATACCACATTATGATGAGGATGGCCAGATCATACAGCAGGGACTTAGAAATATGACCGAACTCCGTGACTCACTAGTGGAGAGAGAGGTTGATGCAAATAAAGATTGGTTCTTTAACCTCCTGACAGGTTGGAAGAAAACACTGCTGAGAATCTTTTTGCCTGTTGTTATCTTTGCCACCCTGCTCGTATTTCTTTGCTGTTGTGGAATGCCACTGATCCGCGCCTGTATTGCACGCCTCACTCAAGCTGCTATAGGTCAGTACTTACAGCAATATGTTCCTGATCCTGAACAAGATAATGTATTCCTTCTCCGACAACTTCCTGAGTTTACTGACGACCCTATATAAAGTATAGGCCTGAATTATGTACCCACCCTGTCACATGGTTGGTGGGAAGACAGACAGTATTGTAATGTGAAGAGAGTTAAAAGGTTGACATTCCAGGAGTTGTGAAAAGTCTCCATTACATGATGGGTTTTTATTTTTTATCTTTCTTTTCTTTCAGACTTTCTCTTGATAGTAGTAATTTTATATGTTAAATAATCAGTAGTACATTATAGTGGAAATTCTTTTTATATTCAATTATATTCTATCCTGTTACTATATTCACTATGATTTCATTTTTTATATTTTTATTTTTCCTATGTTGATTCTTGTAATTAATCAAAGATGGATGATGTGCGATAATTGCTAGTATCCAGAAGCGACGCTTGATTGCCCTAAGGGGGATCGGACGGATTATTTTTTCCGGAACGGATTGGGTTTTCTGGCTCTGTGCTAGTTTTGTCCCATATAAGTCCTGAATCTGCCGGTTTTTCAATTCCCCCTGGATTATTGGAGTATTGTACATATCCACACGAGATTATTGTATTTGATTTGTATAATCATGTAATCATTTATGATGTTATTAAAAGGAATCACTTACTAATTGATTGAGTATATTAGGTAGATTGTAACAGAAAATTGTTTGTTATCATGAAATGATAAAAGGAGGGAAATGTGAAGGAATTTTCTGTTTTACAATATGTGTGTATTAACATAGAGACAATCACATGATTATCATTAAGCATTTAATATAATATATCAATTATATTGAGTTAAGTAATTAAATAATGTATTCTCTGTGAACACTGGGTAGGCCGTGGTTCACTCCCTCTGTGTCTCTCCTTCACAATCTGCAGAGACAGGCAGATGTTTTCGTTGCTTGGTTTGAAGGTTATTGATAGTTATTCAAAAGACTAAACACCAAGAAATGGATACCCTTGTCTCTGTATGTTTAGAAACCGCCCCTTGTGGCAAATCAGTAAAGCAATGATAGATTGTGTATAAATCTCTTCTGTATGCTGTTTTTCAAGTTAGAGAGACTCTGGTAAGACTCTCTCTCATTCTGAGTTTATCTCCAAATAAACTGAAATTATTTTTCTTATTCTATTACATCATTTCATTGTGGTTCTGTTTGGACAGACGCTCACTGTGGGTTGAAAGGGAAAAATCCACGACACCAGACCCATTTTAAAGGGGGGGCCCAAACTTGGCACAGAATTACACAGGGGGGGACATCTATGAACGACCGAATTTGACTTTTGCGTGGCTATCACAATGAATGTAATTTCTTTCCAATACTGCCAAATGTTCATTTAAAAAAAATGATCTAATAACAATCTCTTGACAGTTACAATTCCATTGCAGACTACAAATGAAAACAATTAAAATATGAATATCACACACTGACAGATGGATAGTGGATAGAGACACTACATACAGAGATGGAGTGATAGATGACATATAGAGAGAAAGAGGAGAGAGTATATAGAGGACAGAGAGAGGATAGAGGTCAGGATAAACAAGTTAGACAGAGGGTAAATAGGTTAGAGGGGATAGAGGAAATACAGGAGAGAGAAAATATATAGGATTCAGAGGGAAAAGGAAGCAGAGATACAGAGGGAGAGAGATTGACAAATACAGGGAGAGCGAGGGAGAAAGAGGGAGACGGAGGGACAAATAGCGAGGGGGGATAGTGGGAGAAATAGAGGGAGGGAGAAATATAGAGGGAGATGGAGGGAGAAATGGATACAGGGGGAGACGGGGGGAGGGAGAGATACATACAAAGGGGGAGATACAGAGGGAGACAGACTGATCATATAGCAATAGAGAGAAATAGCATTTGGCTTCTGTCAAAATTTGATTGATGTGCATTTGGCATAATTTTATGAGTTCATGAAAAAATATAATTATGCATAAAGATATTAAAAATGACAATATTTTTCAATATTATTTTTTTTATTATGCGTTATTCAGGATGGTGTGGGGTTGTTTCAAGGGGGGGGATGTATTGGCATCGTGATGATGTCATTTTATTGGGGTGTAAACGTTGGTTTTATGGGGGGTCTTGATGCTTAGGGGGGAAACATGTAGCAGAAACATTTCAAAAGAATAAAATAATTCAAGCAGGTTGTTAAAACATGAAAAATAGCCAAGCGGTAGGCTATATCGAAAAAGCAAGTTGTCTGAAAGAAAGAAAGAAAGCAAGCATAAAAATGTTTGTTAGAGTCGAAGAAAAACATAGCCAAGTTTTAGAGAGGTCCGTGAATGGCTACGTAGAGACAGTAGCCAAGGACTTAGACATTTTCTTTGGGTCCGGAGTTCCGTGAATAGCCAAGCGGTATATCTAAAAAGCAAGTTCGTGTTCTAAAAGAAAGCCTAGGAGGACTCGAAAGAAAGACTAGAAAGAATCAAAAATAAAAGAATAGGCTAAGTAACGTTTTACAGAGTTAAAACGCAAAACCTAAAAAGAACTTAGAATTATTCTTGGGTTCCGCGGAGGTCCGTGGATAGCCTATAGACTATAGCCTGCAGAGATGTTTCCAGCATGACGGTGACAGCACAAATGGGCCATTTGGTTCCGTATGGAGTATACCTAAAAAGGGGATACGCCCCACTGTATCCGCTTCCTGCCCCCTATGAAATTGAAGGACGTTTACACGGGCCAATGAGAGAGCTGGACCGCTTGTGACAAACCGGGGTCGTAAAGTAATTGACGGCATAGTAATAGCTGCTGGGGGGTGCATGCGTGCGTGATGTGAACATCCCCATCCGCCCTTGAATGACTTGAACATCTGTAATACTGGCGGGCTATTACAGGATAGTTTGAATGTAATGCATAGACTAGAAAATATATATATATATATAAATTGATGAATGTTTAATTGTTTTTAGATACTGGGTACACAAGGCCTACACAACGTGTATATGCCCAGGTTTTAGCTTCAGCAGATGATCTTCGCTACAGTTATATTCAGAGTATGAAACTTTTAAATACTTTGTTCAACATCTCTTTATGAATATTGAACATTGTTATGTGTTTTATTTTTTCTGATTTTATTTCATTTTTATTGTTAAAAAGGCCCTGAAAACCCTCTAGAACCAGTTACAGAGGCGTCACCGTGTAGGCCTAATGGACAGAGCGGTGAGATTTAAGTTTTCTCGTAAATAAAATGTATATGTGCATCCACTACCAAACGCACTTAAACACTCCATAGTGCACCCAAAGCAAATAAAATACGACGACAGTCTATCTGGGTTATTGTAAGTGTTTATACCATCATTTTTGAAGTCAAACTATCGTTGAATCCTTTACTTTGTGCTGACCTAATATTCTCTGTGGAAGTACGGCGGTGGAGCGAACGTGGCCATTGCAACTTGTTACTCTTTGTTGTTGTAGTCGACCAGTACCGGCACTACATTCGTAGGTAACGTAAAGTATCGCTCCCCCGATAGACTGGCATCGTATTTTATTTGCTTTGGGTGCACTGTGGAGTGTTTAAGTGCATTTGGTAGTGGATGCTACCGATAGAGTAGCCATAGAGTTGAGCTAGCATTAGCAACGTGTGTATGTCCAAAAGAAGGGACAGCATGGAATTAGCTGAAAATGGTTTCCATCAATCAACTACATCATGGGTAAGTCGTAATTGAGACATTATGTCCAAAATTCCGAACTATCCATTACATTACATTACATTTATTTAGCAGACGCTTTTATCCAAAGCGACGTACAGTAAGTGCGTACAGAGACATCATCATCATTACAGAACAGACAAGGCAAAGCACATCCTTTGCATAATGTAGCAGCTATCCCTAGCAATGAACGTTGACTGTAGTTCACAGTAAGCTGTGGGCAAATCAGCAACACCACACTTTCATTCCAAATACTATTATAAACTATACTATTTATAAACCATTCCAAATACTATTATAAACTATGCTATTATAAACCATTCCAAATACTATTATAAACTATAATAAACAGACAGGAAAACACAGGGAACAGGGAACTGATATTCCTGGTGAGGATATCAGTCAAGGTGGAGTCTGAAGAGGTGTGTCTTCAGGCCTCGACGGAATGCAGGCAGGGTTGGAGTAGAACGTAGGGGAATGGGAAGTTCATTCCACCACTGAGGTGCTAATGTGGAAAAACTCCGCAGTCGGGACAAGCGAGAGCCTTTGACACGGAGGGGGGGAAGTGCCAGTCGCCCTGCTGTAGAAGAGCGAAGTGGTCGAGCAGGAACATAGTTCTGGATTAAGTCCTGCAGGTAGGCGGGGCCTGTCCTATTAGCTGCAGTGTAGGCCAGGGTCAGAACTTTGAACCTGATCCTGGCTGCAACTGGCAGCCAGTGGAGAGACCTCAGCAGGGGGGTTACGTGGGAAAATTTCGGGAGGTTGAACACAAGCCGGGCAGCTGCATTCTGGATGAGTTGAAGAGGCAGAATGGCGCAGGCCGGTAGGCTTGCGAGCAGGGAGTTGCAGTAGTCCAGGCGTGAGGTGACCATGGTCTGGACAAGAAGCTGGGTGGAGTAGGTGGTCAGGTACGGTCGAATCCTCCTGATGTTGTACAGGAGGAACCTGCAGGACCGTGCCGTCGCCCTGATGTGCTCTTTGAAGTCCAGCCGGTCGTCCAGGACCACCCCCAGGTTCCTTGCAGAGCGGGAGGCAGCCACCACGGTCCCATCAACGGTGATGGAGAGGTCATGTAGTGGGGAGGTCTTGTACGGCATAATCCCTTTATTTAAGTCTTTTTTTCATTTTTTCTTACAGGCGGTGAAATAACTGATGTCGAATTATTGAGTGTGGTGATCAACCGGGATATTTTAACCCCATCTAACGAAAGCCGGCCTGACAAACGCATGAGCCCAGCACCACGGACATCGCCAGAACAGGCACAAACAGCACCAAAGACAGCAACAGCCGCCGTATAACCAGAGGATAACAGGACTCAGCGTACCCCTACGACTGTCTCAGACCAGCTTAAACAGAAAAGAAAAACGGATCATAGGTATAATGGGTCAAATTGTGAACATTTTTGAAGTCCTATTAAAGTAAAAATGGCTCCTAAAAGACCTTGTATGTGTTCGTGTTCAGAGGGCCAGAGTAAAAGACCTGCCACAGAAAATGCTGAAAACCATGACACTAACCAATTATATTTACAGCATGAAAATGTTAACCCGCATCTCAACGCTTGTTGATGATGTTAATCAAGCCTCTATTAACACGCATGAACCAAGTAATGAAACTGTAGAGCATGATGTTTTTGCGGGTTTATTAAGAGCGCTGGACTCTGTAAACCACAAACTCGCTTGTCGTGTTGAAACAGATATGAACCCAAACACCGCAGAAAATAATACACATGGCCTTACAGAACTAGAGATGTCCCAAAGCACTGTAGATAATAACCTGCATGGACTTCCACAAGTCAACCAAAATGGTGGGGTGATTAATAACGCAGACATTCAGGTGACACGCAGGTCTGCATTCAACAGTACAGAAATTTGGCTCCGTTTTAACTTTGCATCTTTGTACGATGTTGATAACTACGCAGAGTTTTATGTGTACGTCTTAAACACTTTAGAACATCTACTGGCTAAAGTTTGTGAGCTGTCGAACCCCAGCGATGCCGTACAGTTAGAATTAAGGGGTGATTCTCTGTCTCAGGGTGTAACTGTACAGCTAAATGGTGATAAAATAGATTTGGAGGTTTTTTTGAGCATGATTGAAAAGTTGGTTCAAAGCAATTTTGATATCCTGTTGGATGAAACTCTGATGCTTGTGGCCCACATTATTCAGAACCCTAATCCGACATTCACAACGTGTGAAACTGAAAGAGAGGCTGAACATTTACAACGTTCCGTAGGCTTGGGTGTTCAGGATAAGGTTAGTTTTTCGGACATTCAAATGTTTGAGAGGTTTTTAAACATCAATATAGTATGGTCACACAGCTCAAATAATGGCGTCTTAAACAAGTTTCAAACGAGCAACACACCACACTCAAAAAAAAACACACTCTGTTTCTCTACCTCGATGGCTGCCACTACTACGGTATCAAATCATAGGCAGGTTTCTTAGGCAGTCAATATGTTTGTACATTTTGTTACACGCCGTACACCTTGAAACATAGCCACTCCTGCTTACATTATTGTAATGTCTGTTTTTACTCAGAATGTTTTACACATCGTTCAACAACGATAAGGTGTAAGGATTGTAAGCGAATCTGTCGCTCGAGGTTTTGCTATAACGAACATAAAGTTTTGAAACGGCAGGAGTCTAGCGATAAAATGCTCAGTTCGTGTGATACTCACAAGTGTGACAAATGTGCACGAACATATGTTGTAAGTAGCAGCACATCTAAAACACACACATGTAGTCTAAAGCTCTGCACCCCTGAAGTCGAGCATGCGTGTTACATACAACCTGTGAAAACTGAACACCCCAACGTATGTTATGTTTTTTATGATTTTTAGTGTCGGCAGGACCATGCGAACACATTGCGAATTTCATATGTTGCATGGATTTTAATGGCGAGTGTTGGACTGCAGAGGGTGATGGTTGCGTATAGGCTTTTTTTAACAGGTATCGAACACCAAAGTACAAGGGCTATACATTCATTGCACATAATTTGAAGGGTTACGATGGGTACCTGCTGATGCAGTATTTGGTTAAGCAAGGTGTGTTAAGCTCATGTGTATTACAGATGAGGCTTTTGAACAGAGGTATATTGATTCACTCTGTTTCCTGACTATGAAGCTGAGTGCCATGTCTGGCGCTCTAGGTTTTGACAATGCAAAAAAAGGGCATTTTCCCCATTTCTGGAACAAAATTGAGAACCAGAATTACATCGGCCCGTACCCGCCTCCCTTGTACTATGGGTTTGATACAATGATGGAAAAGGAGGGAGGAATTTATGTCCTGGTATAATAATGTGTCTGGGGGTGTGTTTGACTTTTGAAAAGAAATGTCAGAGTACTGTCAGAATGACGTTGTTATTTTGCGGGAAGCTTGTTTGTGGTTGAGGTGCTTGGGAGCACAGGTTTAGATCCATTCCAGTGCATTACAATAGCCTCGGTGTGCATGAAACAATACTGCACAAACTTTTTGTCCAAAAACACCATCGCAGTAACATCTCCTGATAATTACATGCAACAGCAGAAATCATTTTCCACAGCCGCCATTCAATGGTTAGAATATGTGAGTCATCGGGAAATATTTTTCATTCAGCATGCCTTGAACCGGGGGGAGGTTAAGATAGGTAACTATTATCTAGATGGGTATTCACAGGCGGACGGCGTTCCGACAGCTTATGAATTTTCGGGATGTTTTTGGCACGGGTGCGCTAAATGTTTTAAACACAATTAACCCTCTCACAAAAAGATTTTGGTTCAATATATCAAATCAAATCAATATTTATTTATATAGCGCATTTCACAACTAGTTGTCACAATGCACTTCACAGCAAAACCCAGCCTAAACCTCCCACAAGAGCAAGCCAAAGGCAGCAGTGGCAAGGAAAAACTCCCTGGTGTAACTAGGAAGAAACCTTTGGAGGAACCAGACTCAAGGGGGGGAACCCATCCTCCTCTGGTCGGCTCAGGGTCTAAGGGCTTAAAGACCAGCATGGTCAAAACAGCCAATGTCCATGATAATAGAATTTGCTGCAGCTAGATGACAGTCCAGATGTGGTGGCAATGATGGTGGGGAAACCGGCACCGATGGCGGTGGGAGTAGTGGGCAGTGGTGGTGGAGGGGGGCAAGCGGCGACGGAGAGGAAGCCGGACAGCAGCAGTGAGGGAGTCCAGATGACCGCAACTCTCGAGATGCGGGGCATGTTTTTTTGGACCTAAAACCAGCATTTCAGTCTTCTCTGAGTTTAGGAGCAGGAAATTAGAAAGCATCCAAGCTTTAATATCTGCAAGACAAGCCTCTAATCCAGAAAGTGGTAGTGCCTCGCCGGGTTTCATGGAAATGTATATCTGCGTATCGTCCGCATAGCAGTGAAAATCTACCCCATGTCCCCGAATAATATCACCAAGGGTTAGCATATATAATGAAGAGTACTGGACCTAGCACTGATCCTTGTGGAATACCATATTTCATTACTGAGTAACTGGATACTTCTTCATTTAATTTAAAGGTATACTATGTAGTTTCAGAACACTAGATGGCGATATAGAGCACGTAGGAGAAAAGGGCTCCCCGAAAATTCTCTGACACGCACGACGACGCACATGGCCCACATGGCCTGGCCATGTCAATCAAATGAGCAGGAACCGCCCATTCATGACGTTTACATAATTATAGCTGTTTCTGGCTTTAAAAATGGCGGCGGGATGTCAACAGTATAACATTCAAAACATTAATAAAAAAACACTTTGCGAACAACTTATGAGGTAGGAAATACATTCAACATGTTTATTAGACCACAAGGACACATACAATGTTTTTTTGGGGAGAAAATTTGAATTTAAACAAAGAACGAGTTGTTTACAATGAAACTAGTATACCTTTAACAAACTGCTTCCTATTGTATAAGTATGATCTGAACCATGCTTTTGACCATTAGTCCAACCCAGCTCTGGAGTCTGTTCAGTAGAATCTCATGATCTATTGTATCGAAAGCTGCACTTAGGTCAAGGAGTACAAGAACAGACACAGAGTTTTGGTCGCACAAGCATTGTGGTGACGTTTCACACATATTTTCTCTGACCGTGGACTCAATTCAATTCGCTTTAGTGGCATGACAAGACATTGCATCTGTATTGTCAAAGCATACTGCATTAAAACAGTCGAAGACATACATCTAACTCTGAACAATACAAAACAGCAAAGACTAGAAACGAATGAACAGTAACCATACATGAAAACAAGAAATTTTCTTTGATTAAGGATTTATAAATAACAATAATGTAAAATAATAAAGTACAATTAAAAATTATCATATTATTATTATAAATTATATTATCAATAGAAATGATAATAATGATGATGAGAATGACACATATGATCCTATAAAGTGAATATAACAAATATAAAAAATAAAAATTGGTTTATAATGATCTCTGTCACTCATTGTCCCTAAGACGATGGCAGGCAGCTATATATTGTGCTGCCAGGTCACAGCACGTCCTCTCCTCTCCTAAGAGGATGGGGAGTTTTTGGATGTCTGTTACATTTTTTAATTGAGGGTATGTTTATGTAATGACTGCCCCTCACCCTTACTCTGGGGCCGCGACCACTGGATGTTGATGGCTACAGAATGAACCGAGCAGAATTACAAAATGATGATTTAGAATTATTTCATGAAAATGAACAGTGGTCAAATTTACAGAGCAATAGCTAAGATTACTAATTTATATGCTTTGAGCATGTAACGTAGTCTCCAGTTACACGATCAAGGTTTGGTCAAATATGATAAATAGACTATTGTCAACAATAAACAAACATCACGACAATAGATAGCCTTAACTATCGATAGCTGCTACGTTATGGGAAGGATGTTTCTATCTGTTCTGTAGTTACTTCGATGACGTTTCTGTATGCACTTATTGTATGTCGCTTTGGATAAAAACGTCTGCTAAATGACTATAATGTAATGTAATGTAGCTAGGTGTATGGTCGCTATTTTTGTAATGATATTGTTAACTCCTCGGCTGAAAACATCTTGCTAATGAGTAAGGGCAGAAACATACCTCACGCAAATAGCTACGCGAACGTGGATGCTTCGAGCTACACAAAGTTTTTCTTTTGCCATGACATTTGTGAAAGACGAACCAGAGGAAAGCACAGATCGAACAAGAAAGTTGTTTACTGTTGTTGCTGCTATAGCGTCCCTTGCTGCAACGCTCTGGCTTGTCTTTCACAAATGTCATGGCAAAAGAAAAACTGTTCGCGCAGTTCGAAGCGTCCACGTTCGCATATCTGCGTGAGGCATGTTTCGGTCCTAAGCTAAAAAAAGAGTTTACCTGGAAGCCTGCCCACATGGCCTGGCCATGTCAATCAAATGAGCAGGAACCGCCCATTCATAACGTTTACACAATTATAGCTGTTTCTGGCTTTAAAAATGGCGGCGGGATGTCAACAGTGTAACATTCAAAACATTAATAAAAAAACACTTTGCAAACGACTTATGAGGTAGGAAATACATTCAACATGTTTATTAGACCACAAGGACACATACAATGTTTTTTGGGGAGACAATTTGAATTTAAACAAAGAAAGAGTTGTTTACAATGAAACTACATAGTATCAATCAATCAATCAATATTTATTTATATAGCACATTTCACAACAAGTTGTCACAATGCACTTCACAGCAAAACAGCAAAACCCAGCCTAAACTCCCCACAAGAGCAAGCCAGAGGCAACAGCGGCAAGGAAAAACTCCCTGGTGTACCTAGGAAGAAACCTTGGAAGGAACCAGACTCAATGGGGGAACCCATCCTCCTCTGGTTGGCTCAGGGTCTAGGGCTTAAGGACCAACATGGTCAAAACAGCCAATGTCCATGATAATATAATTTGCAGCAGCTAGATGACAGTCCAGATGTGGCGGCAGTGATGGTGGGGAACCGGGCGCCGATGGCGGCGGGAGCAGCTGGCAGCGGTGGTAAGGAGGGAGGGGCAAGTGGCAACGGACAGGAAGCCGGACAGCAACTCTCGAGATGCGGGGCATAAGCCCCGGCGGCAGAATGTAAAAAAAAAAGAGAGAGAGAAAACAGTTAGGGGAAGTGTAATAGTATACCTTTAACAAACTGCTTCCTATTATAATAATAATAATACCTTGCATTTATATAGCGCCTTTCAGGACACTCAAAGCGCTTACAGTGACGAGGGGGAAACTCACCTCTACCACCACCAATATATAAGTATGATCTGAACCATGCAAGTGCTTGACCATTAGTCCAACACAGCTCTGGAGTCTGTTCAGTAGAATCTCATGATCTATTGTATCGAAAGCTGCACTTAGGTCAAGGAGTACAAGAACAGACACAGAGTTTTGGTCGGCTGATAATAGAAAATCGTTGATAACTTTAACAAGTGCCGTTTCAGTGCTATGGTAGGGTCTAAATCCTGACTGGAATATTTCATGGATATGGTTTGAGCTAAGGTATGCACCAAGTTGCTTCACAACGGCTTTCTCTAATATTTTTGATAGAAATGGAAGATTTGAAATGGGTCTATAGTTTTCCAGTGTCAGGTTCGAGGTTTGGTTTCTTCAGTAATGGCTTAATAACCACCATTTTTAGTGGCTCTGGCACATATCCTGCTAATAAGGATGTGTAGATGATTTTTAACATATGCTGGCCTAGTACGGGGAAAAGTTCTTTAACCAATTTTGTAGGTGTAGCTGCCATCAGAGTCAGTTATACAGTTTAAGTTCACTTAATAATTTTGAGTTAAATATAAGAATAATTTACGTTTTATGAAAAGAATATTTCTTTGTTTAATTAACATAAATATGATTAAGAACGTACACGTAAGAATATATGTCTAAAAGGAGGACCTGTCTAATATTTCCTTAACGGAACCAATGTTCTTGTGTCACAGTGAGGTCCGGTCATTAGTATGAGTTGCGCTCGTTGCTGTATAGTAATGTCCATGAAGATTGAATTAAGTGAAGACTCGTAAAGCGTCAAGTTTCCTTTCTTACTCCCCTTGAGTTAACGCGGCCAATGAGGTATGCAAAGTTATCTGTACGTTTCTACATTATCTTTGTGACTAGTGGATATGCTAACGGACTAGCTAGCGGTTAATATGCTAGCGGAGTTTACGTGATAGCAACGTGATAGCCTGTTTACGTTTCAGTGAATGTTCAGCAAGCTATATTTTGTGTTGAAATTTGTTTATTTGTTATTCTCTATGAGAATGCTGTATTGCATGAGACTCATTTTATGATTTGTGTACTTTATTTTATCTAGTTCTCACACCATGTTGACAGCATGTTTGATGGCATGGAAGAGCAATAAATGCCTGTAACCAAAAGAACGCCTTGTGTTCGTGATTTAAACTGGAGGGGAGCTACAGTGAGAACTCAGCCTGCTCGACACGAGGTGTAGAGATGACGATCCGCGCCTGCCGTCGACAAGCTGCAAGCAAGTTTCTCAGAGTTTCATCGAACAGATAAGACTGTGCATACACCGGTAACCTAAGCAAGTGGCAAGCGGAGTTCGGGAGCAGTGCGTGTTTAAGCCAACAAGAAGTAACACATTTAAAACAAGTTAAATGTTAAGAAGTGGAGTAGCCTCGTCAACTGCTTTAAAGGGGCTCTATAAGTGCTAAAAAAGTGAAGTGTTCTGGTGTTATGTACATGTTTCTAAGTTCAAGTCATTGCTGATTTCACCATAGTTATTTACTACTAAGCAATTTTGAAGTGTAAATGACATTTAAAGGGTCTTAACAGTATAACCACTATTGGTATAATTTTAAAGAGAAGTGTTCTCTAATTCATTGCGAGTGAAAATAAGTTCATTTGTATTGTGAAAGGTGTTTAGGAAGTTAAGTCATTAAGTCATTCTAAAACATAGTTGGTTAAACCATAGGCTAATTAGTAACATTTAAGCTAAGCTAGTTAAACTAATTTAGTTACAGTTAAAGGGTAAGTTCGCTATTTTGGACCTTGGACCCTATTTGCGGTCCGTCTTCCATGAACCTGACCCATGAAGTCCATTTTTTCGCTGATCGGTCCAGTATTGAGTTCGGTACCGATTTCCTGTAGGCTCTCACTGGGCTACAATGGAAGTGAACGGGGCAACCAGAAATGTTCGATAAATGTGCTTTCATGTACAATAAATGAGACGGGAAGCTCAGGGTGTATTGTTACCGGTCTCAGTATGCTCTCCTGTGAAATGTATCTCAATCCGAACATTTTTACGTGCTTGGCATGGCTTGGAAGTAAGCATTTCTCTGTTGCTTGTTTTCGCTGCTCCCGCGGAGTACTATGTGTCGGGGGTAGGGGAGCGGGAAGGTGTGCCGGCCGTTTACGAAACTATCTAGCTGAGCAGTCTGCGTTTGTTTACCTGCATCAACGTAGGCTACAATTTCCACAAAAAAACTTGGATGATTATAATGATTACGAAGACGAAGAATTCGATTTTGACTTTGACGTTACTGGCTACAGATTTGAGCCAGAATACACGGACACGGAACTACAAGAGATGGATGATAAGAGAGCAAGAGAAGAGAGAGGCTGAAGTTGCGCAGGTAATGTTATCCGAAGTCGCTGCCGAGGCTAGACCAAGAATTTCGGGGGACTTTTGGTGTTCTTGCAAGAGGTGCAAGCAGATGCCCAGAGAGGAGGAAAGTTTGTGTTGTAGGGAGTGGGATCTGTTGCTACCGAATGCCATTGAAAACCTGGATGTATCCGTGGATGACACTGGATCATCTCCATTGATTACCATTACACTATGACTGCCAACAGATATGTGATAGATGAGAACTTTGGACAGGACACCATGCGTCAAGCATTTGTAAATAAAACATTATAGAATTGTAAAAAGTTATAGTTGATGAACGTTTCCGACAGTTTTGTTACAAGAAAACAACTTATGTCAAGCTCGGATTTTGTTAGTTGGTATTGAGTGCTGGGTCAGAGGACGCGCTCAAAAAAAATAAAAATGTTAGTAACGTTATAGCTAAATATAACTTACCTCCGCTCCGGTGCTTGATAGTGCTGCAGGTCCGACACGAGGAACAGCTGTGTTCTTTAGAAACCAGTGTTTTGCTTCTGATTTGCGGTTACAGAAATCAGTAGCGTCGAAATGCGCTCCACAAACTCGACAAACTTAACTTGATTGACTGGAGTGTTTATGTCGATCCGTAAGACAACCAGCCAAAGTCTCAATCTTTCTGGGTCAGAGAACGGAAGCCTGTGAAAACTGGTATTTGAGCGTCCAGACATTTTATTCCCACAACCGGGGACTGCACACCATTGCTGTGATGAATTATTACAAATGATGATTACAAAAACTGCGTTACAAATATTTCTGCTGTAGGCTACTAGCTAGTAGTAAACTCCAACGGGAGGTCAGGATTTGTGATCAACTGCTTTTCAAGCGCCCCCCCCCCCCCCCTCTCTACAACGTAGCTAGACTGCGGAAGTTTACAGTGCGAGGTAGTGCGGTCGGAGAAATAGTTCTGTTTCAAATGGAACTGTTGTTTCAACGTTCGGTTTGCGTTTGCGATAGCCTACATTTCACAGGAGAGCATACTGAGACCGTAAGAATACACACTGAGCTATAAAAGCACATTTATCGTTGTTTTTCCATAACATTTCTGGTTGCCCCGTTCACTTCCATTGTAGCCCAGTGAGAGCCTACAGGAAATCTGTACCGAACTCAATACTGGACCGATCAGCGAAAAAATTGACTTCATGGGTCAGGTTCATGGAAGACGGACCGCAAATAGGGTCCAAGGTCCAAAATAGCGAACTTACCCTTTAAGTTTCAAACAATACTGAAAATGGCTGAATATGATGCTAATAAACGAGACTTAGACAGTAACGATGAAGCTGTAGAGTTACAGCAGCAGTCTAAAAACCTTGATAATGAAGAGACTGAGGTAAGTGTAGAGACCCAAGCTGCTGCAGAAGAAGGACTAAGAAAAAGCCAGAGAACCCGAAGACTTACCGAAAAGGGTCAAGAACTCCATGATGGCAAATCAAAAAGGCTTCAGCATCACTTCACAATTACTTACGACAAATGGAAAGCTAATGCTAAGGAGGCTAAGAAAGCACTCAGCGGACCTCTCTCCAGTGAGATCCTACAAGACCTTATGACCAAGATCCGCTGTGCTTCAACAGATGTAAAACAAGCTTATGAAGACTTACGCCGACACAATGCCCCCGATGGAGAGACCCGCCGCCGAGTAGACACTTGTGATGCCGTTTCAACCCAGATCTTGGAATATGCATGGAATCATCTTGAAGAAAAAGACAAAGGTCAAGATTCTCATAAGGAACAAGTATACTGGACTGAAACTGGCTCGTGTTCTTATCTGCAGCATCCCAGAGGTCCAGTTCAAGCTCTCAAAGTCGAAGGTCTGCAAGCAGTTCAAGCATAAGATCAAGACATTCAAGTCTGTCCTCTGCAAGGAAACAGGAAGCTGCAGCGGAGCTAGCCGCAACTCAAGCCACTTTGACAGTCTTACAAGAAATGGAATGTGAGAAACAAGAGCTTGAAAACCTTGAAGCTGAGAACAGACAGAGGCTTGCACTACAAGAAGCGGAAAATGCTGCAAGAAGAAACGCATTAGAAGAGAAGCGCAGGCAGATAGAGCGCTTGGAGACAGTTAAGAAGATGAATGCTGCAAAAGCACGATTGCAAGTCTATGAACAAGAAGTGGGCTCAGATGAAGAGATATCAGAGTTGCTCCATGACTGCAAGCCTATGCAGGAGAAACCTGTACCTAACCCAAGAAGTCTTCCGGTGCATCACGTGACACCACCACAATATGTCACACATGTACAACCTGCTAGTAACGCTCATCAGGAGGATAAGCACTACAGCACTTGCCAAAGCAATAGCAGAGTCCATCAATACAAGCCGTCTCCCAGTACCAGAGCCCTCTGTTTTCAGTGGAGACCCACTAAGGTACAAAGACTGGAAAATGTCTTTTCAAACATTGATAGGCAGGAAGAACATTCCAGTAAATAAGAAAGTCTACTACCTCCGCAAGTATGTCGGCGGACCTGCAAAGAAAGCCATTGAGAGTTACTTCCTGTTAGGCACAGATGCAGCCTACCATTCAGCATGGGACATCCTGGAAGAAAGGTATGGAAGCTCCTTTGTGATTGCTAAAGCCTTCAGGGATAAGCTCACCTCATGGCCAAAGATAGGACCCAAGGACAGCGTTGAACTAAGAGAGTTCTCAGACTTCCTTCGAGGCTGTCAAGCAGCAATGTCTCAGATTAAGAGTCTTGAAGTCCTAAACGACTGTGACGAAAACCAAAGAATGCTCACCAAGCTTCCTGATTGGTTAACAGCCAGATGGAACAGAAAGGTCATTGAGATTGATGAAGCAAACAAGGCATTCCCTAGCTTCAGCCAGTTTGTTGAGTTTGTCACAAAGGAAGCCAAGATAGCGTGTCATCCGGTGACCTCTCTTCACGCTCTGAAGTCTAGTGATGGTGAAAAGGTGAAGACACCAAGGACTCGAAGCGTTGGTGCAAAGGTGCTGGCAAGCAGCTCTGAAGAAAAACCAGATGCTAAAGGGTGTGTCTTTTGTGAGAAGTCAAACCATGGCATTCACACATGTCGAAAGTTCATGGACAAGTTGATCGCAGAACGAGTCAAGTTTGTGCAAACGAAAAAATTGTGTTTTGGATGTTTGAAATCAGGACACTATTCAAAGAACTGTGAAAAGAGGAGTGTCTGCGACACATGTAAAAGGAAGCACCCAACATGTTTACATGAAGACCGTGCCAAGGAGGACGGAAAGAAAGAACAACGGGATGATGAACGAAAGGAGAGTGGGAAGCACACAAAGGAGAAGGAAAGGTCAAAGGAAAGGACGGAGTCTAAACAGACTAATGGAACGTTAAATGAAGCAACATCTAACCGAGTGGTGCAAGACATGAACAGCACCTACACGTCCACAGTTATTCCAGTATGGTTGTCCACAACAAGTAACCCAGAGAATGAAGTTCTTGTATATGCACTTCTGGACAACCAAAGTGACACTACCTTCGTCTTGCAAGAAAAGGCAGAAACTCTGGACACACAGAAGGAGCCTGTGCAATTAAAACTCTCCACGTTGTCATCCAGAAGTACAGTCATTCCAAGTCAGAAGTTAACTGGGCTACAGGTCAGAGGCTTTTATTCAACAAAGAAAATCTCTCTCCCAGTAACCTATTCAAGAGAGTTTATTCCTGCCAATCTAAGTCATATCCCTACACCCAAGACAGCAAGGGCATGGCCTCACCTAGAGCACCTTGCCGAAGAGATCGCTCCTTTAATCGAATGTGACATTGGTCTGCTCATAGGTTACAATTGTTCCCAAGCCCTGCTACCCAGAGAAGTTGTGTCAGGCAAAGACAATGAGCCATTTGCTCAAAGAACAGACCTTGGCTGGAGTATAGTCGGCTGTGTCAATCCCTGTGTCGACTATGGCGATGCAATTGGAAGCAGCCACAGGATCGTTGTGAGACAAGTGACACCTTATCTTCAGTCGCCTGCTAATCTAACAAGTGAAGTTCAATACATATGCCGAACACAAGTCAAGGAATTAGTCACTCCACCAGATGTGATAAAGGTGCTCGAATCAGACTTCAATGAAAGAACTGTAGAGGATTCTCACTTCTCTCAGGAGGATCTGCGCTTCCTATCAATAATGGAGGAAGAAATCAAAATCAACGCAGACGGTCACTGCGAAATGCCTTTGCCATTTAAGGAAGACAGGCCGAGTCTGCCAGACAATAGAAGATGTGCGGATCACCGTCTCGAGTGTTTGAGAAAGAGATTTGAGAAAGACAAGCAATACCATAAGGATTACGTAGCCTTCATGAGTGAAACAATGACTCGCAGAGATGCTGAGAAGGTTCCAGAAGAAGAAATTGACAAGAGCCCTGCCTGGTATATCCCTCACCACGGGGTGTATCACCCCCAGAAACCAGGAAAGATACGGGTCGTGTTTGATTGCTCAGCAAAGTTTCAAGGCGTGTCATTGAATGACTATCTGCTTACCGGGCCAGAATTGACGAATACTTTGGTAGGTGTTCTCTGTCGGTTTCGCAAGGGTCCAGTAGCAATAATGTGCGATATTGAACGCATGTTCCATCAATTTCACGTAAGAGCAGAAGACCAAGACTATCTGAGATTTCTCTGGTGGGACAATGGGGACTTTCAATCTCAACCATCAGTCTATCGAATGAGAGTGCACTTGTTCGGGGCAGCCTCATCGCCTGGCTGTGCAAACTACGGCCTCAAACACATTGCCGCTCAAGGGCAAAGTCGCTTCAACGAAGCATCCATCCGCTTCATCGAAAGAAACTTCTACGTGGATGATGGCCTGATAAGTGTGTCAACAGAAAATGAAGCGGTGCAGTTAGTCAGCGAAGCAAGGCAGCTCTGCAGCGCTGGCAAGCTACGAATCCACAAGTTCGTTTCCAACAGCCAGGAGGTACTTGCATCAATTCCCAAAGAAGAGTGTGCTGAAACAGTAGGAAATCAAGACTTAGCCTTGGGTGCGCTGCAGATTGAGAGAGCTCTAGGTGTTAACTGGTGTGTCGCCTCAGATCAATTCCGATTCAGAGTAGTTGTGAATGAACGCCCGCTCTCTAGAAGAGGAGTCTTGTCGACAGTAGCCTCCATCTACGACCCACTCGGCTTTGTAGCACCTTTCATTCTAGTCGGGAAGCAAATACTTCAGCAAATGTGCCGAGACAAGATCGGATGGGATGAACCACTATCTGATAATCTTCGGCCACAATGGGAGTCCTGGCTCTTGGACCTGCAGAACCTAGCTGATGTCAAGGTTCAGCGATGTTACCTTCCAGCAGGTTTCAAAGAAGTTCAAAGATACGAACTCCATCACTTCTCAGATGCAAGTGTCACAGGGTATGGAGAATGTACTTACCTGAGAGCAATCCACTGTTCTTTAGTCATGGGCAAGGCCAGAGTGGCTCCCACGAAAGTCACCACAGTACCAAGACTTGAGCTGTCAGCAGCTGTTGTTGCTGTCCGTACAAGTGACCTGCTCAGAAAGGAGTTGGAAATAGAAGATGCCCAGGAATTCTTCTGGACGGACTCAAAGGTCATCCTTGGATATGTCAACAACGATGCCAGACGATTTCACGTATTTGTGGCAAACCGCATTCAGCGCATCAAGGACAGTACCAATCCAAGTCAATGGAGACACGTGACCTCTGAAGAAAATCCTGCCGATCACGCGTCAAGGGGCCTCAAGGCGAAGGAGCTCATTGCTTCCAACTGGTTTACTGGTCCGGACTTTCTCTGGCGTGACGAGCTTCCCAGTGGAGATATTAAGGTGGGAGACATTGCAGTTGAAGACCCAGAAGTTCGTATGGCCTTCGTACACAAGACCTTGACAACAGAAGATTCACTGCTCGATCGCTTCCTGAAGTTCTCCAGCTGGGCGAGGTTAGTCAAAGCCATCGCCAGACTCATACGACGTGTCAAAGAGCTTAAAGGTTTGACATCAAGAACCAATGAAGCCACAAGTCTCAAAGAGAGAAAGGATGCAGAACATACTATCATAGGCATTGTCCAAAAGGCAACCTTCTCTGAGGAAATCCAAAGTCTTCAATACAAGAGGGAGATAACAACCAAGGATAAGGCCAGCAGGCTACACAGATTGAATCCTTTCTTAGACGAGCAAGGCATCCTCAGGGTGGGAGGTCGACTAGAGCATGCTGCTTTGCACCCGTACATCAAGCATCCAGCAGTCTTGCCAAAGACCAGCCACATATCAAAGTTACTGATCAAGCACTATCATCAACAAGTGCAACACCAAGGGCGTGGCATAACAATGAATGAGCTATGATCAAACGGCATCTGGATACTTGGATGTAGTCATGCTGTGTCGTCCTACATCTACAAGTGTGTCAAGTGTAGAAAGTTCAGAAGGTGTACTGAAGAGCAAAGAATGGCAGACTTGCCCCGTGAACGCATGGAGACAACTCCCCCCTTTACTTATTGTGGGATGGACTGTTTTGGCCCATTCTATGTCAAGGAGGGAAGAAGGGAGCTGAAGCGCTATGGTCTGCTATTTACCTGTCTGTGCTCTCGTGCTGTGCACATAGAACTGCTTGACGACATGACGACTGATGCTTTTATCAATGCTCTTCGTGCTTTCATTGCCCTACGTGGAAACGTTCGACAACTTCGATCAGACCAGGGCACTAACTTTGTTGGTGCAAGACGTGAGTTCCTGGAAGCTGTAAAAGAGATGGACCAAGAATGCATAAAGCAACTAGGCTGTGAGTTTGTCATGAACACTCCATCCGCAAGCCATATGGGTGGAGTCTGGGAAAGGCAAATCAGGACAATAAGAAGTGTGTTGACATCCATTCTGGATCAGTCATCCCGAAGACTTGATTGTTCATCTTTGCGAACTTACCTTTATGAAGTCATGGCAATCATAAACAGCAGACCTTTAACAGCACACTTACTCAATGATCCAGCTGGGCCGCAGCCTCTTACGCCCAATCACATCCTGACGATGAAGTCTTCAATAGTCTTGCCACCACCTGGAGGGTTTGTGAAAGAAGACCTTTATCTTTGCAAAAGATGGCGTAGAGTGCAGCATTTAGCCAACGAGTTCTGGTCTAGATGGAAGAAGGAGTATCTGTTAAATCTGCAACAGAGACAAAAATGGCACAAGACGCACAGAAACGCAAAGATAAACGATATAGTGATTGTGCAAGACGACACTGCACCACGAAATGAATGGAAGCTGGCCAAGGTCACTGAAGTGTACCCTGGTGAAGATGGATGTGGAAGCTACAGTTGCTGATCAGTACCTCAGCACTAGATGACCAAGGAAAGCGACTCACCAAGCCAGTCTACCTAGAGAGGCCTATCCACAAGACGGTTACCCTGCTTGAAGCTGAGTAATGCAGCCTTGCTGTGTCTCTACCTTTCCTTGCACCAGGTCTCGTACATATTCTTATCTGAATCCTACACTTATTAAGTTCATTAGAGAAATCACCAGTGATTTGGTGGGAGTGTAGCTGCCATCAGAGTCAGTTATACAGTTTAAGTTCACTTAATAATTTTGAGTTAAATATAAGAATAATTTACGTTTTATGAAAAGAATATTTCTTTGTTTAATTAACATAAATATGATTAAGAACGTACACGTAAGAATATATGTCTAAAAGGAGGACCTGTCTAATATTTCCTTAACGGAACCAATGTTCTTGTGTCACAGTGAGGTCCGGTCATTAGTATGAGTTGCACTCCGCACCCGCTCCGTTCTTGGTGGAGGATGATGTTTAAGCTACGTTGCTGAATAGTAATGTCCATGAAGATTGAATTAACCTCTTAATGCCAAACGCCCCCTAGCGGTAACGCGGGCGTGACGGAAATTATTAAATTATACATTTCATTAATTTAATAATATATAATAAACTGCTCACCTCAATATTTTGATTAAATATCCTTATGATATATCCATTCCTTCTGGGAAAGTGGTTTTTAAGCCCAAAACGTCGAGATAAAACTTTGTAAATAACGTTGGAAACTCTGACCTAATTCTCAAACATGTATTGCAGCTTGATGTCACACCATAAACAATGTGCTGGTAAACTGTTCTGCTTAATTGTATTTCACAAAACTTTGGTTTAAAAAATCATTATACCTTTAGGCTTCAAGAAAAAATACTTTAAAACTTTCATAAGGCTGTACATGATTTTTTTCCAATTTTAAACCGACTTGTGCTTTTTTGCACTTGATTACGACTCGTTCGGCTGTGTTCACTTTGGCGTTGTGAAACTCAGCCAGTTTCTGGAGTACCAATCCAACGGCTTAGTATATGTTAGCCAGAGTGGTTTTGAACATGCTTGCAGAGAATTATGCAAAACCGTCGTCAATTGGGTGTATTTCTTTGACTGATAGCACAATAGGCCTATCTGAAGTGGGAAAAACTGTCTTCGACCTGCCTCCACTCCGAGTATTATTTGCTTTCCATTGGGTTTTAAAACTGTCTGTCAAATATTCCAGCCAATAGCCAAGACTCTTATCTTTCAAACGAGCCCCCATTTAACACTGTAGCCGTCGTATATCAAGGATTTTTTGCCGTGCGTATAAGGAAGTAGCACCCACGCGTAATTATCGAACCAAGATGGCGCAGTGTTTTTACCTTGTAGCGTAGCTCGCTACATTCCGTTTAGCAAAGCACAATTAATTAGGTAAGGCCCGCAGTTACATTTTTTTACTTTAGAGTATTTTTGATACAGTTTTTGTGTAGTTATGTCGATATTTTTGAGGCGTTTATCCGTGCACCAAGTGCTAGACGAACTGGATAAGCCAGAAGATGTTTTTGCCGAGGGAGACTCATCCTGTCTCAGTGACGCTGAATCCACTGATGACCGAGATGATGTTGCTGACATGTAAGTTGTTTTATCATACTAACAGTGTTATGCTATAAACGCATTGAATTTCGCCATGGCAGGTAACGTCGTTAGGGCTGGTGGTATTACCGATTTTTCGATATACCAGTGTGAATTTACGCAATGCCATGCGGGTTCGTAATTACATTGTCAACTGTATTTTATTGTTTTTCATACAATTAATATTACAAATTGCACATTCCAACGGTATGATAAATAATTTATGAAGTAAACTTAGGGTGTATTGTCTGTGTTGACAAACTCGCACGTGTTACGTGGCGTTGCCAACAACACAGATGTTGTAAGTTTGGTGTAAGCATCGAAGGAAATGTGCAATTTAGCTGCAATGCGTGAATCCCTGTGTTTCTTCTGTGAAGCTAACTAACCTTATATACTTATGCATAAAATCGGTCCCTCTCAGCTAAATTAATATAGATAGTATTACCTTTACAGTGGCAAGCTAGCAAGCAAAATTACAGATAACAAGCAGCTAGCTATCTATTTGTGTCTGAGATGAGCTACTAAATCGATTTTTTTGAGTGTGAAATGGCTTCTGGAAGTGTTTAGTAAAGTCATTGTTCCACATGAGTAAATTGTTCTGTATGCAGTACAGAAGGCTGTGCAGGTAAACAAAATGGCAATTTATGCATGGTATGAGGGAGAGAACATGATAACATCAGGGAGTACTTGTTTATTATTATTATTGTTGATTGTTGTTGTATAAGGGGGACTAATGGGTATATCAACATGGTGGACAATTCCATGGACAGTGTTAGTGGGGTTTGTAATGATGCAGATTGCCCTCCTGAGGGAATGTGTAGTCTAAATGGCTTCTGTATGAATGGTTAAATAATCTCTCCTCACCCTCCACCCCCATGTTTTGATCCTTTGCCTTTTTTTGTTTTTAGTTCATTTTTTTTAGCTTTTTGGACCCTGCCATTTTGTACTTTCTTTGTGTAAATACGGTAACTTCAGCAATTAGAGGGCAAGGATCTTTTTATTTGTTACAGCAGGGGTGTTTTTATTTTTTATCTAGGAAACTGGTGGACTTTTGATTTTTTATCCACTGCACTTTTAGTAGTACACCTTAGTGCACTTGTATATAGTTGATATATGTTTGTCATGTATAAAGTTTTGCCTCCTAAAACCCAACCCCAACGTCCCTGTCATAGGAGGTGGCAACAGAATAAAGGACAGGACTGGCTAGCAGTAATGTGTAGGGAAGTTTCATACTATTCCCATTATTCATTTAAAACCTGTTTGCACATTCCTGGACTCATTTCTGGCTAATGGGGCTCTGGTGAAATACACAAGATTCACTGTGCTGCTACATGGGTTTTGACAGCTTTTTGTGACCTCGGGTAGTTAGTTGTGTAATATGAAGAGCAACAAGAACACGTCTAAAAATGAACTTTTATTGCCAATATTGACAAATTATCTCATTTTTTTGTAAAAACCTAAAAAATAAATCATATTGAGACCTTTCTGGAACATTGCCATTTTTGGCACATTTGGCACCATTTGGATAACGAAAAAGGTTCACCTGAAAAAAACCCTGTAAAATTTAAATGGTTTGAGATATTGACACCAGATTGTTACCAGAGGTAGGCAGCATATTGATGAATCAGATAGAGGAGTCATTTCCTTGATTGCATTTGTAGCTCCCCAGGTAAAAATTCTTAAACTTGAATGTAGGTACCCGTTTTTTAGTTTTTTATATTTTCTGTACATAAATTGTTGTAGTTAAGTATCAAAAACTGGATTTCTATGAGTTCTCACTGGTTAGTCGTAATACTGCAGGTGTCTTCTTTAATAAAAGCCATGAACCATATTTGTACCATTTATAGTTTTTGAGATAACCACCTTTGTGTGTCACTAGTGAAAACAGGCAAAAATTGGCCTATTTTGCCCTCGGTAGGAAGAGGTTAAGTGAAGACTCGTAAAGCGTCAAGTTTCCTTTCTTACTCCCCTTGAGTTAACGCGGCCAATGAGGTATGCAAAGTTATCTGTACGTTTCTACATTATCTTTGTGACTAGTGGATATGCTAACGGACTAGCTAGCGGTTAATATGCTAGCGGAGTTTACGTGATAGCAACGTGATAGCCTATTTACGTTTCAGTGAATGTTCAGCAAGCTATATTTCGTGTTGAAATTTGTTTATTTGTTATTCTCTATGAGAATGCTGTATTGCATGAGACTCATTTTATGATTTGTGTACTTTATTTTATCTAGTTCTCACGGCATGTTGACAGCATGTTTGACGGCATGGAAGTGCAATAAATGCCTGTAACCAAAAGAACGCCTTGTGTTCGTGATTTAAACTGGAGGGGAGCTACAGTAGGGATTGGGTCGAGTAGACAGGTAGTCGGTTTTGAGGACATAACCATTTTAGACAGCTCCTCCATGTCAATTGGCGTAAAAGAGTTTAGAGGAGGAGGCAATTTGGAGATCTGGTCTCTAATAGCTTCAATCTTCTGATTGAAAGTAGAAATTGAGTAGAAATTGAGTAGAAATTAGCTTTTGGCTACTACTGAAAAAAAATTGCTGAGGCGTAGTTTGATACTTGGAGCTCAGCCCCTATATTATTACCTTGTCACGCCCAGATTTTGGCATTTTACTAATTTAGAAAGGGGACGGGGTCTAGCTGAACCAGCGTGTTTTGTTACCCTTTAAAACACAAGTGTTCAACTACTGAATTAGGGGCCTATAGATTCACCTCAGTCTTTAAATTGATCAGTTAAAAAAATTGTTACCTTGTATTATTGTTTGCAAGATATTGTTTGCATTATAAGCACAATGTGAACATGGGATAGTCTTCATGGTATGCATAACTATTTCTGACATCATTTGTCTTAAGAGGGTAAATAATCCCTCTGTCGGGTATATAGCTTTGAGATTACGGCCTCTGATAGAGAATGTATAATGTGATATGGCAAACCTGCTCATAGTCCATTCAATAGTACTTGATTATCAAGAGGCTTGCTCTGCTGACCTGACCGAGGACCTGCATTTCTCTCTGCCCCCTCTCCACAGGCACAAAGGCAATTAAGTCACGCTGAGTCGCTGGCTTATCTATGATATCAATCTTAAAGTGGTCAGGGTGTCTTGTCTCCTTTTGAGGAGAAACACCAGAACACAAAGATATTCATGGAATCCAGGGCCTAATGTGGCTTGAGAATACCACATGGCCACATGGTCTCCTTTTCCATTTTAAAGGTTGAATGCAAATCTTACTGCAAAGTTACATTCAAATGAAATCATCAATTGAAAGTCTTAAGGTTGATGTTGGTAATTTTAGGTGTAGGTGATGTAGGTGTTAGGCCTGCCAGTTTGTAATTTACATTTTTGGCCCAACTCCAGGTTCAAGCATACTGGTCTTCTTCTCTCATGGAGGTAATATTTTGCCCAAACTGAAGATTACACAAACTGCACAGATTTAATGATTGTACTAAAATTATTCAACTTTTGTTGTTAAAAGCAGGAGCCAATGTCCCTTTCTGATGAAGTACTCAATAGTTGAGTGAAATCACCTGCTAGAATGCCGATGTTTGGACTCATTATAAAGAGGTTAAAACCCTGAATATTGTAATAATAATTTCATGATGCTTAGCCCTGTTTTGAGCAACCTAAGTGCACATTAATTAATAATTGAATTTGTCAGCTATTGGATTAGCAGTCCTGGTCATAAAAGGAGTCTGACCCCTTGCCCCCTTCTCCCAAACTTACCTCACCCAATCAGGGCTCAGGCCTCCTCAATGCGGGGGCAAAAAGGTATTTATGTTGAAGCTGAAGGAGAAACTTCGGCTTTTTCTGACTGAGGTCTATTTTATTGTTTTGTTGGCGAACTAAGTTGGGGACTGTGGAGCGGGAAAGTTCTGTGAGGAGTGCTGCAGAATTCCTGGAGTCTACAGACAGAGAAGTTTTTTTCTTTGGTTTTGTAAACTCGTGAGTTTTATAGCTGGCATTTCTGTTAGGGCGGCAGTGTAGTATAATGGTTAAGGAACTGGCCTTGTAACCGAAGAAGACACAATGCACTAGGCTACTATGTGCATTGCTTTGCTCATGGGAACGGTTGAAGGCCTAGGTCCAATAGTCATGGTTCGCTACTGTTGGATGGTATATTATTAGTGTCCCCATCCATTATCATCACAAAGAAAATTTACTGTTTGTAGTGTCCCCCCAATGTTTAACTCTATAAACTTCACCCCTAGTGATTGAGACGTATCCGTGTCAATTACAGTATTCATGTTTGTCTGAAATTATAAACTACAGCTTTAAGAAAACCCCGTAAAGTTTGACGCAGTATTTTTTAAAAGGTTAGCCTCTTGCGAAAACCTCAGTTTCTCCAGTTACACTGCAATGCAATCAATTAGGAGGGTGCTATTAATAGCCCAAAGCACTTACAACCCCCCTCTGGCTACAGCCACAGACTGTAAAATGCATAAAATGCACCGTTTATACACGCTAAGAAAATCATGTTCACGTATAGAAACAATAATATTTTTTTAAAACGTTGTACAAATGAGCATTCGCCGTTTTCCCTTGCTTACTGTACTATAAACAGTATCTGATGCACTTTCGGTTTAGAAGACACCATCATTTTTTTCTCCAAAATCTCTTGTATAAATATGTTTAAGAAACCAAGTACTTACCAGTATATTCAGCTACAGCTGTTTTCTGATGAACCCTGAAGAGTTTATCTTGTTATATTTCGCCAAAGTCCCGTACAGTCGACATTTCCACAGCGACCACCCGTCAAACTTAGGGCTGAAATACGTTGCTGTTCTTGTGTAAATACACACACGCTTTCGTACGTTCCTTTTTAAACGTATTTAAATACATTAGGCGACGTATGTTATGGTTATTATATACAGTCACGGCCACTATTATTGGCACCCCTTGTAAAGATGAACAAAAAGGGTTATAAAAAATTCACCGTTTGGTGAATTAGCTTAATCTTACACTGAAAAAAACAAGAAGAATCCAACCTTTAATTGACATTAATTTATTAAGAGAAAAAAAAATCCCTCATCAAGAAATAATTATTTTTAACAAAACCACATTGGCCACAATTATTGGCACCCCTGCATTTATACATAGAATAAAGTAATAATTTTTAATATTTGGTCACATATCCTTTGCATGCCATGACTTCCTGATGTCTGTGACCCAACAACATCAAAAGACTCTTGATATCTTATTTTCTGGTACTCTTACAAGCGATACTATAACATCTCTGCATTTGAATGGATCTCTATGGGAATTGGGGGGTGGGACTAGATTTAGCTGTAAATTATTCTGGAACTGTATGGAATACATGGTTGGTAAAATGGCTGTAAGTCAACAAGGGTCTGAGGTATCAAACAAGCCTTAAACAATCACTCTGCTGCCAGATATGCAGTAGATATGGATGGATCACTTTAAGGGTTGTTTCTCCTGACAAATTTTCCTATTGAACTCTATGGAAAAATAAGTCAGGAGAAGAAACCCTTCAAGTTATTCATCCATATCTACTGCATATCTGGCAGCAGAGTGATGGTTTAAAGCTTGTTTGATACGTCAGACCCTTGATGACTTACAGCCATTTAGCCAACCATGTACTAGTGTAATATCAATGTTTTCATCTTAAACCATCATAAGGGGCAAATTCTTTAGTTTTTTTTGGACCCACAGATCTGCCCCCTATACTGATGAAAAGATTCCCGCTTGAAAATGATGCAAAAGTGAGTTTCATGAGTCAAAACAGTTGATTTGTTGTTAAATATATGATTAGTTTATTATTTACAGCAGTGCACAATTTAGCCATTTTGGATAGATTTGATGCTAAGGGACAACAGTGTACACTGCTTACACTTTGCATCATAGATCTTTAGTAGTTTTGCGTAATGTCACCCTCAGATTTTGCAAACCTGTGGACAAGGAGTGTATGATCCAGGATGTATAGTTTTACCTGTTTTACATTTTCTCCCAATTTGGTAGCCAATTGTACCCTATGTTATTCAATTCCCCTCTTCAGGGCGCAACTCCTCAAACTCCTGACCGCGATTCCAACTCGCCCGGGGCTGCTTCTGCACGACAATTCTCACCGAGTCCTTCCCCCGACACTGGGAGTGGCCACAAATTTCCACTCCCTCAAGGCACCGGCCATACTTGGATCTCGCAGGATCTGTGGCGCGAACCCCCCTCAGTGTGCAACTGCACCGACTGAAAGTCGCCGCTTTTACCACTGTACCACCGCAGCGGCTAGTGGCACTTTATTTTGACCTATATTATATTATATATAGTATTGTAAATGGTAAAACTGTCTTGTTTCATAAGCCATTTTCCAAGTTTCTGTGATGCTCACATCTGGAGTTATAAAGCCCCTAAATAGGTGAGAATTGATCAAATTTGGCATCTGCGCAAAGGGGTTAAAATAGGTTTGTTCAGTTATGGAACAACCGGTGAAATCAGCGGGGGTTTAATTGCTGAAAGTATGGAAACCTGGTCACTGTAATTTTTAAAATATGAAGAACGAAGCATAGGGTTAAAAATTCAGTTAAAAATTGTGAAATTTAAATAAAGTTTTGTAACTGTATCAAGTAAAAACTAAAAAGTATCAAGTAAAAAGAAACCTTATCCCCTGTATCCCCGGGAGGTAGGCTATTTGAAAAACATTTGTGAAAATGCATGAATGTGATTTAAAAATTCTTAATAAATGCAATATTTGCTGGACAATATTCTTTTTGAACTTTTTTCAATCAAAACCATTCCATTTACTTACAGGCTGTAGATGAAGAGGGCTGTAATGTAATTTTCCAACGGTCTTATTATCCAGACATCTGAAGCACATTTTCATCACTCCTAATATCTGTATATTGCAGTGCGTGTTTTTGTGCGTTTTTGAGTGAATGACAATTCACACATTGTTATAGGCATGATATAGGAGTTATCAGCAAAGTTTTTAATGCATAGCCAATAGATAGTCCCCTAACAGGCTCAATAGGCCCAGGCCTACCGCAAGTGAGTAGCGACTCTTTTGTTATGGACATGTACGATAAAAATTGGACTTGTATCTGTCTTGATGACGGGAACAGACTGTATACAACCATTCTCATCTGGGCATGAGCTCTGTTTAAAAACTTTTGATTATTCAGAACACAGACTTCACAATATTGAATATGATATTGATCCAGACAATCATTTTTTCCTCAACACAAATTGGCAGTGTAAATACTTCACAGAGGAACAATTTAAAAAATAATGATTTCACAAACAAAAATTAGCAAATTCCATTATATCACCAAGTAGTATAGATGGAGTAAATAGAAATATTATTAATATAAATACTCATTCAATGTACATTAGAGAAACGGATGAAAAAGAAATAATTGAAATTGTACACAAATCAAAAAATCAACAGACTGGAATGGTTATATGTCTTTGATTAAAAAAATTATTGACTGTATTGTTAAACCTCTAAATTACATCTGTAATCTGTCCCTGATGGCTGGAAAATTTCCCAAACAAATGAAAACAGCCAAAGTCATGCATAATATTTGGAAATCGGGCATCACATTTTCATAGAAATATTAGAATAAATGAAGTTGAAATTGATACAGTGCTAGAAACAAAATTTCTAGGAGTAAAAATTGATAATAAACTAAGCTGTAAATCACACATAAACCATGTTAAAGCCAAAATGTCTAAATCCATTGCAATATTGTATAAAGCTCAAGAGTTCTTATGTCAGAAATCACTGAACACACTATACTATTCACTCATAGTCCCATACATGACTTACTGTGTAGAGGTATGGAGAAACACTTATAAAACAAATACAAACTCTATTTTTTTATTACAAAAGAAAGTCATACGAATTGTAAGTAAAAAACCCTATAGTGAGCCTACCAATCCATTATTTACTCAGCTAAACATACTTAAATTTATTGATTTAGTAGACTACATTACAATACAAACCATGTATAAAGCGAAAAATGGACAATTACCATTAAGTATCCAGGGGTTGTTTAAAATGAGGGACAGTCAATACAATTTGAGAGGAACATATATATTTGAAAAACCAAAGATACGAACAAATGTTAAAAATTATTGTCTGTCAGTAAGAGGGGTGACCCTGTGGAATAAATGTACTGAAAATTTTAGAACCTGCAGCACACTGATCAGGTTCAAAACAATTTATAAGAAAAATTTAATCATGCAATACACCATTGAAAAATAATGTAAGTATGTTAATGTCTTGTCTAGTAATAACAAATGATAACATTAATAATTCATAAGTGTTTGTTTCTTGCCATGAACATGTTTTTGTGAATTTTATGTTTTCATGAGGTAAGAGGGGTAGGTGTAAATAAGCTTTAGCTTCAGCCTACACCCTTTTGGTATATAACATAGCATTTAAAATAATAACTTGCTATTGTGTTTTGTCTATTGTAAATGTACCAAATAAATATATTTCATTCATTCATTCATTCAACAGAAGATTGTCCCTCCAGAAGATTGCAGGAGCTTTTGGCCAATATCGAGTCATACCTTGATCCAAGATAATTTGCGAATACATGTGTAACCTTACACCCAAAGTTCGCCGTGGACTCCTGTTTTACCTGTTCTTGGCTGACACGTCTGATGGGGACTTGAATATCACTGACTAGGCCTGAGGTAACTGCATGTATGGCTGAATTTACAGCAGTCTGGGATATGCCACCAATTGAACTTAGGAGATGCTGGAACTACCCACTCATGAAAAATGTAGTGCCGCCGTTAATTTCACAGCAATGGGGAGTGCAGCTCAATTCCCAGGAGATGAAAGTTTGTTAAGACCTGGGGGGATAAACGCAATTTAAGGCAGCATCCCCTTCACTGAGGGACAGGTATGTGGTCCTTGACTGATGGACACTTTTATTATCATGCACTGTTTTACTATACACAATAATAATATTCCACATTGTAATTTCGATATTTCTATGCATGTTTGTGTGCGCCCCTGTCTGTGTACCAGACACGAGGGTGTACTTGCATTGTGCACGCAACTATGTAGATGGATATTACTCTTAATATGGTGCCATTAAAATAACATTGAAACAACTGCAACATGTATTAAGACCAGGTTTGTGGTGGTTTAAGCGCAAAAACTTTCTGCTGCCTCAAAATAGCAATATGCCAAAAATGCACCTGACCACACCTCAACTTAAGCCCATAACTATACTGTCTCAGGGAGGACAGGCTGCATGTGGCATACAGTATTCTTCCCATAACTACACTGTCTCGGGGAGGATTGGCTACGGCTGCACAGGGCATAAAGTATTAATCCCATAACTACACTGTCTAAGGGAGGATTGGCTGAATGTGGCATACAGTATTAATCCATAACTACACTGGAGGACGGGCTGCAGACTGCACTACATGATGCATTAAGGATGATTAGCATATGCCATATTTCATTACTCTTTGTGTCAGAGGAGAAAAACAAAAGGAGTCCATTTAAATTTAGATTTTTAATTTAAATGATTTATTTGTTTGCATACATACAATGCAAGGGATTTAAAGTTTTATTTTATTTACAACATCATTTCCAATGCATAGTATGACTGTGGAGTGTGCTGAAAATCATGAGTCATGAATTTTACTTTTATAAAACACCATTTTCACATTACAGTACCTTCATATTTCTGTCACTCAGCTACATGGTGACACCACCGCTACTGGTACTAAACAGTGATGTGTTTTTCCCTGCCTGTTCCCCTATTTGACACATCAGTGATTATCCGCTCCACAGATACGTCACATGGACTATTCATTTAACTAAATGGAAAAAGGAACACATTGCACTCTTTCACAGTATGAATGAAAATCTGTGGAATGGAAAATATGCAGGTATGTAGGATCTCCCTCTCTCTGTTTGCATTTTATGAGTTTTTTGTGTTTTTTTATTTATTTAACCTTTTTTTGCCAAGATAATCCCTTGAGAGCAAAGATCTCTTTTACAAGAGAGACCTGGCTAAAATGACAGCACATAAAACAAAACAGCAATGCACAAATATGGACACGCTTAAAAATTGCAAACAGAGTAAGCGAGAAGAAAAACATGATTGTTAATAAAGGAATAATATAATGAAAATTAAAAAGAATTGTTAAGAAAAACCACAGAAATGAAAAAAGGATGGTTGTGTAATAAGAGAAGATTTGCTGTGGGGGAATGAAACAGCCCTGTTAACCAGACTGTAAAAATGTACGCATTATACATGAAAACACTGCCATTAGCTCAATTTATTATTAAAACCTGGAACCCTCACAAATCCAGGGGATCATCCCACTGTGGTTAAGACCACTCATCTCACCTGAGATAGGAATGCTGGGTAATCAAATGCCCACGTGCCAAAATCTGTCAATATGTGTACCTTTTAAGAATGAAATTCATTAAACATTCACTGGGAGAAAAATACACTGCTTGGCCAAAAAAAAAAGTCGCAGTTGCACCCGTCATGCATAGTGCCCACTGTACAAGCCTCTGGAGGCAGTGTTATGATCTGGGTTTGCTTCAAATGGTCAGGTCTAGGCTCAGCAACGTTATGCAGCAATAATGAAGTCAGCTGAGTACCTGAATGTACTGAATGACCAGGTCATCCCATCAATGGGCATATTCCAGGACGACAATGCTAAGATTCATCGGGCTCAAATTGTGAAAGAGAGGTTCAGGGAGCATGAGGAATCATTTTCCTCATGAATTGGCCACCAGAGTCCTGACCTTAACCCCATTTAAAGTCTTTGGGATGTGCTGGAGAAGACTTTACAGAGTGGTTTGACTCCCCCGTCGTCAATACAAGATCTCGGCCAAAAATGAATGCAACTGTGGATGGAAATAAATGTTGTGACGTTGCATAAGGTTGTCAAAACAATGCCACGACGAATGCGCGCCGTAATCAAAGCTAAAGGCGGTCCAACAAAATATTAGAGTGTGCGACTTTTTTTTTGGCCAGGCAGTGTACAGTGTACTTCAAAAAAAAAATGTGCCGAAAAGGCTGAGCAGAAAATAAATATTCATACTTCTGGTTTTTACAGACATTATTAAAAGAAAAAAATCACAAAAGAGATGACAGAAATCGCCATCTGACACAGCATATAAGTCATATAAATGATATATTAAGAAACATTAAGAAAGAATAGCAAAAAATCAACTGAAATCGATTACCTGAAACGACACAAATGACATTGTTGACTGATAATGAATGCAACAGTGACCAATCCTGATCAAAACCATGAAAAGCCCATCCCAATACAACTAAATAGCATAACAAAAGAAAAACTGGAAGCCATTTTTCTTCATTTAACGTGAATGAACTATAACCGGGCTTGTTGGGGGACACAGGGCCTCAACTTGGGGACCTCTCTTTGGTCTCTCTGCATGTGTGGTGTGCTAAATGTTTGGTTTTTGCAGACGGTATCTACCACACCCGGCAGGACTTGTCCCCCCGGTTCATGACAGACCCAACAGGACAGCTGTAGGCCCGGTGGAACTCCTCATAGTTGCTCATTGCACCGACCACCCTTGGACACAAGCCAGAAAAGAGAAGAAGCATTGGGACACACATACCACAGACCAACATACAGCACAAACCCAGGCACACACACAAAAACACACTACAGCTCTACACGTCATGGCTCTAGACTTTCTGCTGCCCTAGGCGAGATTGTGTTGTTTGGCCACTGACTATCATAGATGCAACGCATGCATTTTTATTTCCCTCCCCTTCATTTTTGCACATGGGTCTCTAAAATATTGAACAATTTGAAAATGTATGAAAGGTTTTATAGGGATTCTAGGCCTACTTGTAATAAAAGTAAATCAATATAATAAAATTGGCGGAGTGTCATGTTTCATGGGTGCACATCAGGCCTGGACAGACCATCTGGCAATAAATTACTTATTGCGCTGTGTGATTTCTCCACAGCCAAACACAGATATGGCGCAAGAAATGTTAACAACTCAATACTCAAACCACTAATGGCATGCGTTTTAAATTACGTTTGTTCAACAAACATCCACTTCATGGTTATTCACTTTTTAAGCATATCAAACTTATGCAGAAAATGTATTGCAAACACTATTAATTTAATTATGTTAATTTAATTAATAGTTAAATTAAGATGATAGGCAGTGATAGGCAGTCGCATACATTGTCAATATTTCAGCACCATTGGCAGTGATGTCACATAACTAGATTAACAATTCCTAAAGAAATTGTAGGTATGGTTGCTTCACAGTGTTATCAATTGCTGGAAATGGTATAGAAAGATGGTAATATGGTATAGTGTGAGGTGGAAAATAAAAGGTGGAAGTGGTATGAACTGGTAATGCGGTATGAAGGTGAAAGTGTTAGGTGATGTAGCCTATTTTCTGGTAAGTAGTCTAAAGAACCTGGAAGTGATACAAAGAAGTAATGAATTGTGATGAAAGCACAAAAAGGTAATGTCAAATCATCTGGGATAGCATTGTTGGGTCATAACAGTATTGTAGAGGAAGGCATTGTGAATGCCCTATTTACTGCATCCTGTGTACTAGCATACTGCTTACTGTAGGCTATACTGCAGTGCAGGGCTGTGCACAGACATTTTGGGGGGCAGGGGCTCAAGCAAAAAAAAAATGGCACTCACCCCACCGACACACACTACTCCCACCCCTATGTTGCCACACCGCCGCCATCCATAATCGCACACTATGTTCATAACATGGGACCTGTTTAAATTCTACTGAAACACATTATTCCATGAAGAAACCAGAGATTTGATGTAGTAATGCAAGTCAGTCAGTGTAAGTAATGCATTCAGTCATGTGTTCAGTTGTTTAGACCAATTCAGTCACAGGGCTCTTTATCAGGTGACGATATATCTCTCTCCAAATCAGAATCATCTTTTGCTGTGCTTTCATCTGCCCTACTGCTACTAGCTGGCCTATGAAAGGAGGGAGCTGCTACTCTGGGCTGCCTGCTGTAGCTCCCGCTCTTTCTTTTTCTTAAGCCCTTCCTTTCTGTGCATTGCACTGTCTGCAACCAGCAGAGCAGATGATCAAAATTAATGACTGACATGTTTATCCCAAACACAAATTAAAAGCCTAGCAGTCCTACTCTGACATGCTTGATACATAAGCCCCCTGAATTTGGGGTTTCAAAACTTCCTTCTGTTTTTATGTTCTGTATCATTTTGTTACACTGCATATATTTTATAAATGAGACATACGGTATACACATGTACACACACACACACACACACTTATATATTTGTTACATCTATGCATATGGCGGAAAAACTGATCCAGGGTCAGGGAGGTGAGAAGTATTTTGCCTTTCATTACATTACATTACGATTATTTGGCAGACGCTTTTATCCAAAGCGACGTACAATAAGTGCATATCGAAGGTCATTGACGCGACTACAAAGCAGATCCGACAAAGCACAACTTCTCACAACGTAGGAGTTATCCCTAGTAATGAACATAGAACAGTCAGCGATACATTCTTAACTATAAAATAGATAAAAACTCAAGTTTTGGAGACAGGTGTATTTGCCTCTTCTAGCAGTGTTTATGCTGCTTCTTATTTCCCAATAAAAAATTGATTGATTGATTGATTGATTATAAAACACACTGCGACATGCCCAAACAATAATACACTTAACATCACGTTTTTAGAAAACTAGCTATAAAGAAAAGGGGGTGACTAATCACTAAACTACCAAAACTATGCAAAACGTAGCTACCTGCTTCAGAAATTAATTGCATATTTGTAAGTTGTCCTGCATGACGGACATAACGTCGTTTTAATGATAATTAGACTAGCTTGGTTGCTCGCGAGTACCGAGGCTAGTAGCCTAATGACGAAATTACAGCGTGAAGGTGGCAAGTCCTACTGACCTACTTCATAGTTTTTTAACGGATATATAACATAAAAAGTAAGTAAGTGTTGTTTAATCGTGGTTTCATAATTAAAACAGTGAGTGATATCATTCACCGTAACCAAACTGGGGCAGGGGATGCGGTGCTTTTCATGACAAGTTCTAGGCTATTCGGAATGTCGGAAAATGCGATGTTGATTGATTGCTTGAGACAAAACCATTTGGAAGGGGGGGGGGGGGGTACTTTTTTAATTGATAAGGTGTATTTTTCCGTGGATACTACTATACATTTCCCTCTTTATATTTGATATAATTTCAATAACAAATAAAGAAAAAAGAAAAAAGGGCACTTTTTGACTCTGAGGGCAAAAGGGCTCAAGCCCCCCTTGGGCCCTATCTGTGCACGTGCCTGCTGCAGTGACATGCAGTATGTGAAATATCCTCCATATAAACCCAGACATAAGTAGGCTATATCAGTTTCCTTTACACTCTTTGGCTATATCATCTGGGGATATTGAGAACACTCAATTTGGCCGCGTAGCTAAGGCTAGCCTAATTTAAAGGAGCTATATGTAACAAATTTACTGTACTAAATCATAAAGTGACCATGATATGTCATCAGAGATTAAGGAAAAATGCTAAGTCAAAATACTGGCTTCTCCGACAACAATGCTACAGCCAGTAAATTTCCATTCCGGGTCGGAACGTCTGTATTTGTTTTGGCCTGTGTGATTCACTATTCTCCAAGTTGACTCCGCCCACTGCCCATTACGAACAACCAGATGTATTCCGGCACTCCGACAGCCGATTTACGAATGCCTAAGCTAAGTTCAACATCGTTTTCATTTAGCTAGCTAGCTAAAGATTAAATATATATATATATGTATATAGTTACTAGCTAAACATACCACTAACGTTAGCTTATATCTGTGTGACCGTAAACATAGCCAGCCATGCATCTAGCTAACATTGACAGAGTAATAAAAAATCCACATGAGCTGGTTTATAATTTGCAAACAATAAATAAATTGCAAACGTATACATTAGCTGATCAACTTACAGTGTAGGACTCGTCGTCGCTTGTCATTGTCAAAATAGAATAAGCTCGTCTAAAAATATAATGTTGTGCTCGGCTCGTCTTGCGCTCGTGTTCGTTCAGTGTCCTCAACCTGGCAACCCGCATGAGCTTCGAGTCTGGGGAGGAGGGGGCGGGCGGAGACAACCCTCTCCAATATTGTGAATTTGGACTGCAGTACCCATTTTAAACGCTCGGTGTCAATGATACATATAGCTTCTTTAACAGCTTTTTTTTAAAAGTATACTCAACTGGCATACTCAAATAAGTGTGCTGATTCGGACACAGTTGTAGTGTGTTTGATTAATAGACTGTAGAAAAATATGGGTTAATTCGAGCATAAACCAATGTTAATTATATCTTTTGGCTAATAGTAACTTTTTTAAATTTAACTGTTGACTCGGATAAATTTGAGATTATAACCCAATCATGTGTAGCGGATAGTTTATTTGCTGTAGCTATGTCATAATCGATTGCATTTAGATTAGCTAACGTAGGGTACTGGCACCTGTCACCTTGGCATTTTCATGCAGAGTTTGTTTTTCCTGGTAGCTTAACCACAGTAGCCTAGCTGACTTATGCTTTTGTCATGTTTTGTTAACAAGTTGTCTGTGCTAACGTTATTAAGAACGTAAATCAGAATTCGTTGAATAATGTTGAATGGAGTGATTAGTAGGTGAGCATTAAGCTAAAACATAGGCAAAAATTGCAACAGCGCTAAAAGTATAAAATTTTTAACAATTGTGGTTTGTAACTTAGACAACATAACGTTAAGTGGCAGCATTTAATGCTTTGTGATGGTGATGTTCTCGTCAGAATTTACTGGATTAGCCTACTATCGATTTTTTAAGTTCTTGTGACATAAATTAGTCAGTTTTCCACATGGTTTTCATGTCCTTAAACCCTATTCTCAAACATCTAAAAGTTACTGACTTTAGAGATAGGAGACCAGTCGCAACTATAATATTGTAGGACTCCGAATAATTACATATTATGATTTTAAAACGGTAAAATTCACTCTGTAGTTACTAAACAGGCAAATGACTAGCACGGCTAGGATGCTAGTTAACTCCTTTGCGTTTTTGCTCAAATGAGACATTCGTTGCTACTGCAGTCAAATTATGATTGGAAATCGCAAACTCTGTGTTTTAAATGTATTGGTAGACGGTTCGTGCCGATTTCTGCTGAATACCGAGTTTCTAAGTGTCACTATTTCCCCGTAGCAAGTCCATTTAACAAGCAACCCCCCACCAAGTCTATACCTACCCATGCGTGACATAGTGGAGAATAGCGTCTATGTTTGAGTTCATAAATATATTTATTCATCATATAAAATTAGAATAACGTCATAGCAATGCGATAAACCCAACAATAGCCTGATCGTATGCCAGAAAAGCCGTGAAAAGCCCTGCTCACTCAAATGCAAAATAAACTGAAAGTACTGTCTCATTCTACCATGTATTCTACTAGCAATATATGCTACTAAATATGAAATAAATATACAATCCTACCATCGGTTTTACACATCGAGATGTTCCTTTCAAAATTCAGTGGTCATTTATTGTCTGGTACATTCGGTTTGAGAAATATACAATACTTTATACCGCTATTACACTATCTGAAACGTTCCCGCGTAATACCCGCATGCTCTGTAAGCCTGTCTCATTCATTACAGTTCATTCTGGTTTAATTGTCGGCTTTTTTATCCAATAGAGTACATTATAACCTTAGCAACGGCATATGCCAGGTCTTTTTGGGTGCTTTGAGCAATTTACTACAGCCCAGCATAACGGCAGTTTTCGTTTTAACTGTTTAATATTACGCAAGCTCTATAGAATACGCATTAAGGAGGGGAGTTCCCCTTGTCCGATATGTAAGTATTTTTGCGTCTAAAATGCCGTTGGTCTCGCTGGCTACATATGTACATTCGTGTTTCCACTCCACCACTGTCTTTCCAATATGTTTGATAGCCCTATTGTTATTTTGAGTGCAGTTCACATACTGTAGTGCAATCGTTAAATGTATTTTTGATGTAGGCTACCGATGTTCATTGAAGATAGAACATTTGGCAGCATTTTGCAGATGGTGGATTATTATTACTATTTTATGTTCATGTTATCATACATAATATAGGCTACGGCGTATACTTGTCTCTTAGGGCATGACAAATGCTCATTCCAATTTATTGTGCGCTGATATGTGGCAGATTAAGGTAAAAATTTCCTTGGAGTCATTATGAATAGGGAAATTTTAAAAAAAACTACAGAAAAATGCAATCCCAGGACAAAAGTATACATACTGTAGAGTACAGGGACAAGTGATGTTTTATTGAGGAACAAGAGTGAATGATTAGGCAACATACTGTATTTAGGTGTATGTTACACTGTGATATCAATGTTTTTTATCTTAAGCCACCAGAAGGAGCAAATGTATATGCGTTATAATGTACAAAACTAATTTTATTCATTTTATGACATGTTTTGCATAGGGGTTTTGGACCCATAGATATCTACCCCCCTATACTGATGATATATATAATATATAATTCTCACTTGGAAATTATGCAAAAGTGAGTTTTATGAGCCAAAACTGTTGATTTGTAGTTAAATATATCTTTTTTTAATTTATTTGCAGCAGTGCACAATTTAGCCATTTGGATAGATTTGGAGACACTAATGGACAACAGGATACACTGCTATATTTTGCATCATAGACCTTTAGTAGTTCTGCATATCATCCTCAGATTTTGCAAAACTTGTGGACATGGAGTTTATGATCCAGGAAATATATATTACCGATTTCACTAATGTAGCTCTCAGCAAAATACTTTTTTTTCCCAAAGTTTCTTTGCATTTGTGGCACTTTATTTTGACTTAAATTATTAAAATAAACAAATCTAAATTTCTATTCTAAATGGTACACCTGTCTTGTTTCATTTAAGCCATTTACCATGTTTATCTGGTGCTCAAACCTGGAGTTATAAAGCCTTAAACAGAGCACCCCCTAAATAGGTGAAATTTGCCATCCGCGCCACGGGGTTAAACTATTGATAAAATATGAAAATGCATTTTTATGACATTTCTACATTTTAGCTAAGTTTTTGACATAAAATAAAAAAAATTATGAGTGCTTGTGCAACATTTCTCACCTCAAAAGAATAACTAAAATGAATATTAAAACCGGTGAGCCGGGGCATCGGCTTCTTCAGCTTATTGATTCCAACTACTGAATTGTAGCCTACCTGCCGTCAACCCCATATAGCGCATGCCTTTCATTATAAAACCGGTGAGCTGGAGCATCGGCTTATTTAGCTTATTTTGATTCCAGCACCTGAATTTTACCTGCCGCTAAATACCCAATAGCATTTGGATGGCTTTCATTACAAGGCAGAGAACGAATATATATTATCGTTTCAGCACGGTAACGTCGGTTAAGTAGGCTACCGGGAGAGCCCGATCGCTACGGACAACTGATGGTCTGTCGATACGGGTATTGCTGGGAATGGTATAGAAAGATGGTAATATGGTAGCCTATAGTGTGAGGTGGTAATGCGGTATAATGGGATCAAAAGAAGGTGAAAGTGTTAAAATATGGTGATGTATTTTGTGGTAAGTAACGTTAGTCTAATGAATTGTGATGAAAGCACAAAAAGGTAAGGCGTTAAGTAGGTGAACTGAGCGGCTCCGCTTCGCTCAGAGCGAAGAATGCACTTAACGGGTTGCTCAGTTTCGATCACCCTAAGCCGTTCAAAGCGTTGCTGAGCACTTTTGGATTTGGATCAGAAACAGAAGTAGGCTACATCGTAAGTGATGTAATTTCTCGTCGCCATTTTTCCAAACTCAGACAGTTGTTGACAGTTGCTCAGCGCTCACGTAGAGCAGAATGTTAATTGATTCAAAAATCCACTCAGTGCTCACACTGAGCATTCTCACCGTGAGCTACTCAGTTCATTTCAGTTACTTAACGCGACCAATGTCAAATCATCTGGGATAGTATTGTTCATCATTATCATCACAGGCATTTAGCAGACGCTCTTATCCAGAGCGACTTACACAACTTTTTAGCATTTTACTTTTTACATATATTATCCATTTATACTGCCGGATATATACTGAGGCGATTCAGGTTAAGTACCTTGCTCAAGGGTACAACGGCAGTGTCCTACCTGGGAATCGAACCTGCAACCTTTCAGTTACAAGGCCAGTTCCTTAACCATTATACTACACTGCCACCCAGTGCCGTTGGGCCATAACAGTGTTGTAGAGGAAGGCATTGTGATGTCATAAGCAGTGTAATATGTTACAGCATCTACATTCTATTGCATTGGTTTCAAAACATGCCAATTGACTCCCATTAATTTTTTTGGCGATAAAAGGTATAAGGTATAATATGAGGCATGAATGGTGTCGATGGTGTGAATGGTGTAGGAGGAGATAGGTTCTCAAAAATCGGCGGAATAATAATAAGTATGGTGAATAACAATAGGTGTGGTTTCACACCCACACCCAATGAGGAAAAAAATAGGCTATAGGATCATTTCAATTACACTCTCACTCTTGGTCTTGTAGAATGCGGGTTTTTGTCCGGCTATTAGCCTACACAAATGGGCTGCAAAGCAATACAAGAAAATTCATTAAGTAAAATTAAATCAGCCTACTCCAACTTGACAGTTCCTGTAGTCATGGCCTCCTGTCTTACCACTTGTCAAAAGGCTACTAGCACTGCTAAACTACTAGTAGTAGCCTAGTGGCTACATCACCTTAAAGCAGCAGTTCAGCAAGATCTTTAATTGAGCCTGAATCTATCAGGAGGGTGCAAGCTGCTGCAGTGGAGCGATTGTGGAAGCTATGCTGCCTCTTACTGATCGGAATAATGCATTATTTTGAGTATTTTAGCTTTAGCTTGTTCAGATAATTTTTTTGAGGCATTTCTTAGCACCACCGGGAGACTTTTTACTCACCATCTTGAGAAATAAACCACACACTCACTCTCCAACTTGATTTAGCAGTAACCAGAGTGATTATATTTTCCTTTGCATTTTGTTTTAGGCTAGTTGTCTTTTTTTGAGCACCGCTGAGATATTTTTTCTTCATTTTAGACTAGCTAACTAGGTCTAGCTAGTTAACAAAAGCAAGTAACAGCCTATGCCGCTATATGTTTTCAATGTTAAACCCAGCCATTCACATTGGTCAGCCCCAAAAGGGTAGCTTCTACTTGGGCTAAACCAGATGTGATTCAACATTACTGTGATAGTCAGGTAGGGGGCCCCGTGACAATGTAGGCTAGGGTATAAGGGGTCTATTTGCCTTGTAGCTGATAGGGGCGCCCTGCTTGTCTATCAACACTACAGTTGAATATCCCCTTGTTCAGTCAAATAAAAAAATAGCCTAATACATTTTTTGTCAGACTTAGGCAGGGCCCTCCATGCCTGGGGCTGCCCCACACTGCGGGGGCTGCAGGGGTGGGCGCTACGCAAGTAAAAAAGTGTATTTTATCATGTGATGATGCAGGACAATGCAAGTTTCGGCGGTGTGAGTAGACAAACGAGTGAGTAGACAAAGTGCTTTCCAAGCGGTCTGGTTTCTGATGAGCCGCCATGCCGACCTGTTATAGACAATTATGTCTTTGATTGGTTTGAGCAAAGCTGCCATGCTATACAGTAAACTTTGTTTAAGGATAACCGTAATCCACATGCCCTGTTGGGTATTATGCATTTTTCACCAGTGGTGTTATCGATTGGGGGGGGGCTATTGACTGCGCAGCGCATTGCCTCCTGTATCTTTTGAGCATTTGAAGAGAGCAAGTGTCGGTAACAGGTGGATTTTATTACAATATGATTATTAGCTAGCTAGTATGGTTAAACTTTGAGCAGTTTTTGGCTGTAGCAATAGTTTGCTAACTAGCTAGGTGGCTAGCGAATTCCTAGCCCAGTGATCAAGTCAGGAAATCTGTAAATTGATAGTATAGCCTACACATAATTGTTACAGCCTGCTGTAATTGTTGAGCCAGTCTCACTTACAGTTATAGATAATGATCGGATTGTGCTCTTAATTTCTGAATAGAGCAGACATAAACAGGTATGTGTTTGAATTCCAGAAACTTTCCATGCACTTGTTTTTTGGGAGTGGTGAGTGCCCCTGATTGCCCAGCATAATTTGCACACTGCTGTAATCCCTGACCTTTAGGGCTGACCCGAATGTCATTTTATAGGCTTTGGATACTCGTTGGTGTTGCAGAACAAATGTCAGAATATTAGTTCTCATAAAAACACGATTTAAAAAAACCACAATATTAATGTTGTTTCATAATAGTATACCGGGTAATCAAAGCACAACAGTTGCCGTTCATTATACATCCAGTGGGGGGAGGCATTGTATAGCCCAATTCATTCTGTAATTGTGACAGTAATGAAGGGTATAGCCCTCGCAACAACAACACACTGCATTTTATCATTGCCGCCCTTTTTGGAAAGCTCGACACAGCATAACATAGTATGGCAGTTATTTCAAAAATTATAATTTATTGAACACGATCATTATAAAAACAGCAGATCAGTAGCCTATGGTAACAGATTAATAACAGGTGCAGGCTGCACGATAGGCTAAAATAAAAACAATCACTGTCGGACAAAGTGCTCCGGCAATAATAAATCTATAATAGCCGACAAGAACATTCTATAGCAAGCTTCTTAAATAGGCTAGTCAGTAGAAAATTATTAAGACATTATTATTATTTAAGACTATTAAGACTATTATTATTAAGCTGATCTACCATTCATTGCCTATGCCTTTATACACATTAGTTAATCGTTGAAATTAGTGATGTGTAATAGCAAAGATTTTTAAATCAGCTGCTTGCTTCCTCCCGTTACATCACATAGCCCACATGAGGAAGGTGCTCCATTAGTTTTAAAATAGGTTAATTTCCCTTCCTTTATATTTTGTTTATATCAAAACAGCCATGCGTTTCTGTTTTGTTTCACCATATGTGGCCTAATGTCGACAAAAATATTTTAAAACGGCTTTCTTTTCTACATCAATGTAAAACGCAATGTCCAGACCGGCTGTGCGTGATGATGATTCATTTCACTAAAGTCCAGTTTTGTGATTTAGCCAAACATTTGTCCGCTAAGTTATAGGCTAGCAACCACTTTTATAGCCAATATCGGCTGAATATTGTCTGATTTAACTCGTTGATCCCTCTGTATAGTTCCTCGCTGACTTTTCTGGTGTGTTTCCCCTTTTTCATTCTTCTCATTCAGAATTGGAGGCGGAGCAATAGCCTACTCTCAGATTTATTAGGTCGTACCACAAAGCAGGCCATTGCAGGAGAGAAGCAGGGACAAGCAATGGCGTAGTCAAAGAGTAGGCTATACCATGATTTGGCGTAGGAGCGGGTGCAGGTAAGCCAATAGTCATATGTGAATTGACCAACAAATGTGTTAGCTGCGTTTGATAGTAATAGTGGCTAACGTTAATTGATAGATATCATAATTGTTTACTTTGACGTTATTGTTACTCAAACAGATCTTGCCAATAAAGTATTTTTCATTTCATTCAACTAGCCTAAATATTTGCAGTATTTTAGCATTTAGCATGAAATTAACACAAAGCTTTTTTAATTAAAGGGTAGAGCATTCCCTCATTGTCGCAACTCTAGAAGGTGTAGAAGTAAGATGTTTTCAGGCTGAAAAGCCACATATGCAAAATCTAAAGTAAATATGAGTGCGGGGGGGGGGGGCACTGAGAGTGAGTAGAAATTGAAGGGAGAGAGAGGTTTTCTGTCTCCCAGGCTGTTTGGTAACAAAAGACAGACCATACGGAGGCAAGGCAATGGGCTGTGACGCATAACACAGATCATGCGTAGATAGAGCAACCCCTCTGCGTAGAGTGATGAGATGTACCGAAACAAAGATAAAATAGATCATGGTGATGCAGAAAAAAATGGGAAATATGAATAACAAGACATGGTCCGATCCTACTTTAGCAGAGGCATGCAAAATAACTTAATTTAGTGGACCATGAGTGGCCCCAAGCGCATAGGGTAGGAACTGATTATCTAACAAGATTAATTTTGCCTTTTCATCTATTGGCTAAAAGAAATCATGATGGGAGGGGGTCACCTTAACTCATTGGTTTATTAGCTAGGAAGAGGAGGGGTTATGAAAGTATATAAGCCACTGTTTGTTTGTGTTCGGGGAGCTCCTGAATCCTCTGCGTAGGAGAAAGGACCTCCCACTGTTCAGTGCTCAATAAAAGGATAAACAGAGTACAAGACTCTGCAGGATTATTTCCTTCATCTTCATCCAACCAAGGGCGAGACTTCACCCACCTCAAATTGAACCTAATGAGGAGAAAGTAAAGACTTACCTTTGCATATCTGATGAGCCAGCCAGGAGCCTAAGATTCCGGGAAGGACGCAGGAGGGAACCAACGGCGTGCTGTGTTTTATCCTCAATTTAGAGACCGGTGAACCATTGTGAAAGGTAAGCAGACACCTGTTTCATAATAATACTGCAGAGAGGAATTAACCGTATTCCGTTGGCCCCAAGTGTGGTCCTCAACTGGGTGACGGGCTCCAGTGGGTGAGTTGGAGAAAAAGATGAGTAAGTTTTTTTTTTTAAGAGTAAAAATTGTGATAAAGAGAGTGTGAAATAAGCAGGAGTGTGAAAAAGTGAAAGAAAAGGAAACGAGAAGCACTGAAAAGTCTGCTCAAATATATTTTTAAAAATTCTATTTCGGGGAGCAGGTTCGACAACACTGTAGGGGAGCAATAGGGCTCCAAGTTAGCTAACCAAAATCTTTGAAAGATGAGAATACCCGGGTTGTGGGCCGAGTAGAGGTTGTGTGCAAAGGAACGCCTTTCCCTTCAAACAGTCTGCCACAGACGGGAATAGGGTGAAGCAGTGGAAAGATACTGCTACAGCTACATTATGCGAGAATAGGGACCGATAGGGAAGCAGTGTTTTATTGAGAAATTTATTGTAAGAAAAGAAGCAACGTTGCGTGTGTTCAATACTATTGTATGTTCTTGTGTGTATTTCGAGTGCTCATAATTTTATGTCAATTGCGAATGTAAAAAAAAAAAGAAGAAAATTTTAATATATATATAGTATGTATATATACACACCTCAATTAATTAAATTAGAACAAATGCCGGAGACAATCCTCCGGGAAACATACCTCCAACTTTGATATACCTTCGGGGTGTGTTAGCATTTTATTTTTTTTAATTATTATTTTTCAATAAGTTTGGGCTGGTTAGCGTTTACCACATGGTGCAGTACACTGATTGTTTAATCAAACTGAAGATAATCAGTCAAACAATAATGTAACAGAAGAGTAAAAAAATATATAATAATAATAATAATAATAATATTGTGGGAAAACAGCCATTTGGCTGGAGTGTACCCCAGTGAGGGAATTAAGAACTGAAGAGATAGAGGAGAAATCATCAGTGGCATTTAGGGGAAGGAACTGCGTGAGTCACTGGTGGGAACTGAAGTAAAAAAAAAATTAAATTAAAAACATAAATAAATAAAGAACATGAGCGGAAAAGACTTGGAAGCCAGGAAGGGTGAGCCCAAACCCATCCCTTTACACCTGAGGCCCAGGACTCCCCTCTCCTACATGAGTGAAATATTCCAGACGGACTATAGTCATACCATGAAGAAATGGGGGGAGTGGACTAAAGAAGGTCCCCTAGCATGGCCCGAGGAAGGTTCTTTGAGACCGCTCCACCTACTACAAGCAGTGGAAACTATCTTATGCAGAAAAGAAAAGAAAGGCAAGTTGGGCCAGAAGGGAAAGTTAAGAACCTACAGAATGCATCTAAATCAATGGAAGAATGAGTCTGCCCGGAGGAGATCAGCATTCTCTGTGGAAAAGGTGCCCCAGCCGGAGGCAGAACCCCAACCAACGGCACCAGAGCAACCACCACCCTACAACCCAGACAAACAGCGGCCAGCGGACAAGACCATTAAGGCGGCAGGCTTGCATCCCGCATTGGAAGACATCGGGAGACAAGAGGATCCAAGCCAAAAGCCCAAGACCACGGAAGGAATTGTAAGCATGAGACCAGAGTTGGTGAATGTTAGAGGAACTCTGGAAGTAGAAGGGAGATTGGAAACCATTTTAATAAGACCCCAGACCACGGCAGCACAGCTGAAAGAAGGGAAGCCAGAGGCAGCCCGGAGTGAGAACCAAGGAAGCAAGGTAAACTCCTCAAATAGCGTACCATGTCCGACCCTCTGCATGCCTAATGGCAGTCCAGAAACTCAGGAGAGAATAAGCTGCAAGAAGAAAACAGTAGAACCAATTAGGGCACATAGCGACTCGAAACAATGCAAGAAAAAAGAAAAATGGGAAAGACATGAAGAAGAGGAAATAAGAAAAGAATCATTCACTTCAGAATCTGAAGGAAGCAGCAAGCAAAGATGTGCCACCAGATATCAAAGGGCAATGGAAAAAACAGGAAGGGGTTGAGATATGGGAAGGAGAGACAAAACAGAAAATAGAACCAAGGAGAGCTGAGAGAGACCCGAGGGGAAGAGAATATGACATCAGAGGAAAAGTGAAACTAAGGTCAACTGCCTACCCCAGGGAAGAATCAAGTTCCTCTGATAGTGACGACTCAGACAACAGTATCTCTCTTGTGAGAAGAATGAATGAGAATATAACAAGGGGAATGCTGGAGGAAACCCGAAGGGAGGTGAAAGGAGCAGAACAAGCATTCCTGCATGAGAAAAGGGAATCTGGATACTCGCAGCGATGGGTTCAAGAATTAAAGAATATCAGTAGAGACATCCAGAACAGTGCCAGCAAAATCCTCAGGAAAGGCAGCAGGGAGAGAAGAGCATCAGATCGATACCACCTAGGGGATGGAAGAGAGGAAGAGATTGAAGAAACCTTCCAGGCCCCACTACAAGTGATACCCCAACCAGGGGGGGGGACAACAGCCACTCACTAATTACACCCCATGGTTATCAATGGATCTGGAAAACATGATAAAGTATTTAGCAAGAATAACAGAGGGAGCAGGGCTATGGATAGCGAAGGTAGAGATAAAAACTACCCACCTGCCCATGTGCATAGGAGATGTTAAGCAGCTCCTAGCAAGATGTGCGGGACACCAGGTCAGGGAAGTAATGGACTTGGCAGGCCTAAAAGGAACTATGGACACCCACAGGTTGGACAGAGAGCCATTCAACAGACAGAGACCAGGTGTGTGGGCCACTTTGAGAAAGTTGTTTCCACACAGAGCAAACCTTGCGAAAATAACAAGTGCAGAACTAAAAGAAGGAGAGGACATCCATGACTTCATCAACAGAATGCAGGAAGCATGGAACACAAATATTGGAGAACCATATGATGCATCGCCAGGAACGCTGAAAATGTTCTTTTACATGTTATGCAAAGCATTGCCCGAACCAGTAGGGGAGGCCCTAAACAAGGTTGTGGGATTTCCCCAAGAAAATTGGGAGAAACAAAGAGCTCATATACCATGTGAGGTTGTACAGAGATAATGTAAAAAGTACCGAAGGGCAGAACAAATCTCTAAAGAAGAAGCTATTACTTCTCCAGATAGCCGAGGAGAAATAAGAACAAGTAACTCAAGCAGCAGTGATAATCCAGACACCACAGCAAGCCCCAAGGGGTACCAATAGGATGGACAGGTCCGAATAACTAAGGGCTGGTGGCCCCATGGAGCCAGCTGGGGCAGTGGCAGCCGACAGGCCAGAGAGGATCAGGGCCAAGAGACAGAGAATGCTGGAAATGCGGGAAGCTGGGACACTGAGTCAGGGACTGATGGACAGGTCAGAGAAGAGGCTGGGGAAACCCCAGAGGAAGGGGAGGATTTCAACCGAGGGGCTACATGAACCAAGGAGCAAACCCTGGGGGTTGGCCCCAGACAATACCGTCACATCAAGAACCCAAGAACCAGATGGCAATGACCCCACAGCATATGGGCATCAGCAGGATGGATGGCAGCCACAACAACAATGGGGAATGGGCCCCTACCACAATCAATAGGGATGCCTTGAGAATCCCAACCCCCTAGGAGCAGAGGGGGAGTGTGAGGCAAGGAAAATGCTATCCATAAGATCCAGTGGAGCCACAGCTGAACCACAAATAAATATAGCCATACCCTACTGGGTATAAAAGCATTTCCGCAGAGCGAATTGGACTACAGTGACTCAGTGTATGCTTGTGGGGTATGCTGATCTCCTGTCCACATAATCACATATACTGACTCCAGCACATGAAGAAAAGAATAACACAAAGGGGACATAATAAAGCCCCGACTGACTAAAGGCCCATAGGGTAGATGAATCAGACACATACATAAATTAAGGAAAAGGGCCAAGAAGATAGGAGACGCCTGAGTGAAGTGCTAGTAACCTCTCCTCAGGCTATGAGCTCCTAGGAAGAGAAGAAGACATTATCCATACCCACTGTTAATTACTAATTACTAAATTCCTGATCACTAACAAGTTAAAGTATAAATTAATTCATAAAACTAACCCACTGCAAATGTTTTAAATAACATACTTGACCGGGGGAAACAGAAAGGAAATGGGACAAAGGAATGTGAGACCAAACGGTCTCAAAGGGGGGATATGTAGAAGTAAGATGTTTTCAGGCTCAAAAGCCACATATGCAAAATCTAAATGAAATATAGCTGCAACCAGCAATTCCCGGGGACAGGGGCGGATTGGCCATCGGGAGCACCGGGAGTTTTCCCGGTGGGCCGGTGCTGTGCGTGGGCCGGTAGGCTAGTACGTTTACATGCACACTAATACTCCGATCTGAACCCGGTTATGGCAATACTCTGGTTACTGAAATGGTCATGTAAACACCTTTATCCGATAATGTAAGGTCATAATCCGTGTTTTCGAAACCCGATTAACACCCCTGGTTCTTTGGCCAAACTTTCGATTTTTTGGAGCATGTAAACACCTTTCTCCGGTTTCTTTCGGCTTTTCAAAACTACGCATGTCAGGCAGAAGAGGCGGTGTAACGTCAAAATGATTCCACCCGTCAACATTTGCTATGCCTGGGGTTCCTTCAGCATCTCACTTCCAGAATTGTATTATTACATTTGCATTTCACCGGTGAAAATATATTGTTCAGTGTTACGTGCTTGTGTTTGTAGGCTACTAGCTAGTTTGTGGCTAGCACATTAAATAACTGAAATTTTCGGGAAATTCGCCAGATTTAGAGATCGGTAAAGCTAGCTAGTACAATAATATAAATCAACCACTACTTATAAATAAGTAGCTATAATAATTACTAGCTAGCTATAATAATAATAATAGCCTAACGTAAATTTTTGACGGGCGGATAATTTTGGTCCTTACAACAGGAAGCAGTTAGTAGCTACGTTTTCCACAGAGCTGATTATGGAGAGAATCATGTAAACGCGGCTTTTGGAGTAATCACATTACTTATGTTCATGTGAACGCAATAAGTTAAATACTGGCGTAAGCTGATCGTTTCCAGTAATCGGATATTGCTGTGCATGTAAACGACAAGCTATCTGAGAGAAGCGACCTCCTGCGACGCCTGCTGACAGTGTAATAAGGTAGGACACACTTGTGTTTTTGTGCCCGCCGTGGCATTTATTATTGCAAATTGCAAAAGTATGCTATATGTGTGTTTAGTTTTGTGTTGTTGGAAGTGGATCATTCAGCTCAATGTGATTTTTCGTGCCCGCCGTGGCAGTTATTATTGCAAGTAGTAAAAGTAAACCATAGCCTAAGTAGCAAAAGTAAACCATGGCCGTTATTGCAAGTATCGTTTTCATGCCACCGTGGGTGTGTCTGATTGCGAGTACAACTAGGCCTACATGCACGCTCTCGTCATCGTGTAACAACAACAACAGCAGCAGCACAATAACTTAATACGACATGTAGGGCCTATACAATCATAATAATAATAATAATAATGTTGCTGGGCCGCCATGGTTTTGAAACTCCCGGTTAGATTTATAGTCCCAATCCGCCCCTGCCCGGGGACCAAGCGGCATGAGCAGCATTTGTCAAACACAGAGCCTGGAAAATGGTAGACAGCTCTTGACCCAAAAAGCAAATGTTTGTTTCTAATCGGGGCTTTTGCCATTTTGCCATTGTTGATGGTATCTAAACCCGATCCCATAAGGGCTTGCGTATTATCGTAAATTCTTAATTTTCCTAGTAGCCTACTTCATTTTTATGGTGACATTGTGTTAAATTAAAAGAAGCATAGCATTTGCACAAAAGTTTTGCCAAACATTAACCTTTTGTGCCAAGCTGGAATCGAACCACTGACATAGCGCATGGAAAGACAAGATTGTAACCGCTAGGCCAAAGCCTAGAAAAGTTAACAGAAAAGTGCAAGCCAAATAAGACTTTTGTGTTGCGGTAACAGATTGTGTTGGCTTACTGACTTCATAATTCAAAGAGTTAACAGTTAATATTGTGAAATTTCTTAGCCTTTACAATAAAAATAACTTGTTTTATGTTAAAAGAACATTCCTGGCATGAAGGAATAAGTGGGAATCGAACCACCAACCTCCTACACGGTAGTACAACGCCTTAACCACAAAGCTACAGGAACTTTCACAGTTGGTATGGTAGGTATACAGCCTGTTAAGCATAGATAGTGTACTTAGCGGATGGCATACCTGCCATCCCAACATATGTATTTCTATAGCGCCACCATGTGGATTGATTGGGTTAACACTGCAGGGCTCAAGTCTTGATCTAACTCTCAATCAACCCACCAAGTTTCAGAACTTTATGTCAAACAGTTTTAGAATTACTGGCATTTTTGTGATAAGCCACGCCCAATGCAAAATTAATTGGCTTCTCATTCGGCCATTTTTTGACATAGCCCTTAGAATAGTAATGCATGTATGAAGGGATGTGGGCTGAGTCCCAAATTGGTCAAATCTTTTAGGAGGAGTAGCATTTTAAGTGTTTTACAAAAAGTGCTCATTAGCGGAAAATCCAATATGGCTGACTTTATGGTTCCTTGAGGCAAATTTGTTCATCATGAGGAGAAGAACCAGTATACCACATTTTGTGATTCTAGGTCAAACGGCATCGGCAGTGGGGTGTCAATGTAAAAATTTTGTCACGTGGGGAGGGGAGCCGGACACCGAGCATGTGAGACGTGCTTCTTCGCCGCTCTGTAGTTTTGTTACAGATTTCAATTATAAATAATACTTTAGCAACATTTCTTGGACACTGGGCGATTTACTTTTGTTAATTTACTAGTTTGGCATACTTTTCTGCAATTTAACATCGACAATGTCTTCCGCCAAGCCGAAAACCGAATCCACACATGCAGGCCGCAACAAAGCCTCAGCTAGCTGAACAAGAACCACGGGAATCGTCCATTGCAGCTGCTGGCATGGCTAGCACGCCTGATTTACAGGCTTTGCAGTCCATGCTGGACTCGCTGAAGGAGGATATATGTGGTAGAATTGACTCGTTGGCAACCAATTAAAGAGCTGAAATTCACTCGGTACATTGCTACAGAAAATAAACGACCACGGGCAATCTATCCATGACTTGGAATGTACTATGAGCGACCACAGCGACCAGCTCTCCTCACCCGACTCCACTACCAATGCGCTTAAGGCACAAGTGAAAATACTTACCGACAGATGTGAAGATCTGGAGGGGAGGTTGAGGAGGAACAACCTTCGACTAGTGGGAATCCCAGAGGATACAGAGGGTCCACGTCCAACAGAATTCATTAGCCGACTGCTGAAGGAGCTGCTAAACCTTGATGAAGAGCCCCTACTCGGCAGAGCTCACCGCACCCTGCGTACCAAGTCCAAGGAGGGAGAGACCCCTCGGCCGTTTGTCATCAGGGTCCACTTCTTCCATGTTTGGAACAAGATCCTACATCGGGCGAGGACAACCTGCCGCGACACACCTCTGCTCTACAAGGGCAAGAGACTCTCCATTTTCCCTGACTACACTGCCGCAGTTTCCAAGAAGAGGTCCACGTTTGGTGGAGTGAAACGCGAGCTGCGCGCCTGTCCAGGTGTCAAGTTTGGGTTAATGTTTCCAGGGGTTCTGAAAATCGCTCTGCTGGGCGGTGCCACGCACACGTTCGAGGACCCTGCAATCGCTTCGACTTTCATAAACAGTAAGCTCAAGAAAGTGGCTCCCTCGTCAAACGCTGTAGGGTGAATGAATGGCGAGTTCAGTGTTTATGTCCATTACACAGTATTTTTTGTTTTGTTTTAAGTAGCTACTGTGCTATTTAACAGTATTAGTATTTATTATTATTTTGTCACTCGGCTCCGGAAGAGGTAGTATGATTCTGCTTTAAGCAATGAGAATTGAGGTGAATATGAGATTGACACTTTAGTTGGCCATTTAGTGAGACACTGAGAGTGAGTAGAAACTGAAGGGAGAGAGAGATTTTCTGTCTCCCAGGCTGTTTCAGAACAAAAGATAATACAGACCATACACAGGCTAGGCAATGGGCTGTGACGCATGACACAGATCATGTGTAGGTAGAGCAACACTTTGTGTTCGGGGAGCTCCTGAATCCTCTGCATAGGAGAAAGGACCTCCCACTGGCCAGTGCTCAATAAAAGGATAAACAGAATCCAAGACTCTACAGGATTATTTCCTTCATCTTCATCCAACCTAGGGCGAGACTTCTCCAGCTAAAAACCCACCTCAAATTGAACCTAATGAGAAAGTAAAGACATATGTAACCCAGGTCACTAAAATCCATAATTAAGATATGACCAAGCAAAATGGGTTAGAGATTTGTATAATTAACCTTTAGAGATATTGTTGGACTAACAGTGTGTATAATGGTTATAATTGAACTGGGTGATAACACAATGAAAGTGTGTGGGTTGAAACTTAGATCCCTTAAACAGTGAGATTCTGCTTTAAGCAATGAGAATTGAGGTGAATATGAGATTGACACTTTAGTTGGCCATTTAGTGAGATAGCCACGCCTTACATGAGAATGATATCTAAAGTTTTACTGTGTCACATTCAGAACGCGGCGGACTGTGAAAGTGAGAAGTCCACGTTCGGTTGCTGAAAGATAGCTGACACCTGCATGATCGGTAGAACTGACAAAAGTACTCCAAAGTTCGTTAGAACACAGATTTTGCATCACAAATGTGATGAAGGAACCTTGCTACTTGACTACACGTCATATCGCGGATTGGAACTTTGTTTTAATCAAGAAACGTCGTTGACTGAATTGGAACATTGGAAACATCGCTAATTGCCGAATCTCAGAATCTCCGTTGTGAATGCCGCCCGTTGACCGATAAGAATCCTTGGCCGGGTATTTTTTTGTTTTTGGATTTTGTTCTGCCTGGATGGTTCTCTAGTACCCCTTTTCCTGGTTGGGGTCGGACACACATCGTGATTACAGTAAGGTGAATTCAAGAAGATTTCTCGCTTCTTGGGAGGCGAGTGGCGAGCCATACCCCTGGACGGACACGTTGTGACAGCAGGTTGTGTTAACCAGAGCGGTAGGACAACCGCTTTCAAGTTTGTTTTTTCACAGTAAGGAGATAAAAGGTTAGTCGAGTATATCCACGTTACTTTGAACGGACAGCTAATTATCTGCCTTCACAAAGGACCCAAATCACTTTGAACGGACAGCTAATTATCTGCCTTCATAGAGGATGGACAGAGTGGATTTTTACTCAAGTAGCCTAACTGTTGAACTGAACTGCCTGAGAGAATTGTGATAAAAGAGTTCCAGACTGTAAATATATATAAGGTGTATATTGGTACGTGTGTATGTACACACTGCTGTCCTGTGGGAGATCGCAGTGTCACACCTTGAAGTTGTTTTTTATTTTCCTTATTGATTTTAAGAGTTAAGACACACAAGGTAATCCAGAGTTGTCCTTCAGAGTTTATAGGGTTGATTTGGTGTGAAATAACAATAGACAAGTTAAAACTGGTTAAAACTAGAGCTTGAGCATAAACAAATAGTTTAATTGTCATTTGACATCCAAAACAACTTTAAATAGGAACCAACATAGAGTGAGACAATAAGGATAAAAGATAGCAGGATCTGAAAGAAAAGAAATTGAAAGAGTTATTCAGTGAATGTTCATTGTTGTTGTACTGTTATATGTTCAGTGATTCTTTCTGAAAGAAGAGATACAGTGCCTTACGGTTCAATATAATTACTTACCGTTTAACGTATCCAATGACTTTGTGTCTTCTTGGTCTCACTTGTCATGTAGCAAACCTTACTCTCCCATGTCGAATCTATATCTCCTGATTAACTGGTCCACACTTAAGATAGCCTACATACTACGTCAACCAGACACCTGTTACAATTTGGCGAGCCAGCCAGGAGAGTTTGAGTTCTGTTGAGTGACAAGTGACAATCCAAAGTAAAATAGGAGTAAAGAAAGATTCTTACCGAAGCCTTTCAAAATGGATATAGTGACCCAAGAAAACTTAAATGTCTCTAACTCCATTATTGTTAATGGGATTACTCTAACTGAAGTAGACCAGGAACTTCAAGAGCATTTAGCAGCTCATGGGTGCTATTTCAAAAACACTATACATAGATAATCCAAAATCTGAGTATCATCGCCATACCATAGTTGAGTTTACTGATAGTTCCGCCATGCAGACATTGAGGCCCCTACTACCCTTTGATCTCCAGAGCCCTACTAATCCCGATGTCACTTTTAATGTGAGGGCTTTAGATAGTGTTTACGCCCCCCCGGCTACTAGTAGCACCATCAGGGAGCATCTGGAGAGATTGCAGGCTATTGCTAATGAAAGTGGAAAGCCATTTCAAGATATGCTCCAGGAGGAGCTGGCGAAGATGAGCGTGGTGGAACGACCAAAACCCTCTACTGAAGAACAAGCAGGGCCAGAGCTTCAAAGTCCCCAAGCGAGCCCTCAGACTCTTGAGGATAACACCCCCCCAATGCATAGGGCTGTGACAAGGATTCCTCAGCTGGAGCTTACTGCTGTATCAAACCCCCCTAGTGTGCAACGCATCGTGGTTGAGCATGTCATGAGGACTAGCGATGCTACCTCGCACCTGCAAGCTTCATTCCGCCTTCGGGTCTTCTCAGGGAAGAGCCCTCGACCGAATGGCGAATCTGATTATGATACCTGGCGCACGAGTGTTGAATTCTTGCTCACTGACCCATCCATCTCTGATCTGCATCGAACCAGAAAGATTCTCGACAGTCTGCTGCCTCCGGCCACAGACGTTATCAAGCACGTTAGCCCTCAAGCCTTGCCTTCAGTATACCTTGAGCAATTGGATTCAGTTTACGGGTCAGTGGAAGATGGTGATGAGCTTTTGGCTAAGTTCATGGCCACTTTGCAAGACGATGGGGAGAAGCCCTCAAGCTATTTACACCGATCGCAAGTTATCCTGAGCACAGCAGTCAGAAGAGGCGGTATTATGGAGAGTGACCGTAATCGCTGTCTTCTGAGGCAGTTCTGCCGAGGCTGTTGGAACAATGTCTTAATCACTGATCTTCAGCTTGACCAAAGAAAGACCCAACCACCTTCCTTCGCTGAGCTGGTGTTACTAATCAGGGCGGAAGAAGATCAACAAGTCACGAAGGAGGATCGCATGAGAAAACACCTGGGGATGCCCAAGCCGGCACTGGCTGCCCCCAGACTGCGGACTGTGGCGAACCAACTAACTGCTTATCCCTGTGACACGTATGACTCCGAGGACACAGCTACTGGAATTCGTGCCCTGAAGGCACAAGTAGCAGAACTTCAAGCTCAATTTGCTGCTCCACGGACCTCAACTCGTAAGACGATTAAGGTGGAACGATCTGAAGTGGATGAAATCACGGCACTAAAGAAACAGGTTGCTGACCTCCAAGCCCAAATGGCCACTTTCCAAGCATCAAATCGCCAGACTGATAGACCCACGCGGTGGCAGGAGATCGCACCCAGAGCCAACCCCGTCGAGCAGCTAAGTTCCAGTGGGCTGACAGCTAGCAGGCCACGCCCATGGTACTGTTTCCGATGTGGAGAAGATAGACACATAGCGGCAAACTGTGTAGGTGAACCGAACCCTCGCCTAGTCGAGGAGAAGAAACATCAACTGAAAGAGAATCAACAGCAGTGGGAGACTCAAGACGGTGCAACTGCTACCCAGCCGTTAAACGAGAGACAGCTTCCGTTGTAGGGAAAACGGGGGCTGAAAGTGGAAACATGCGCCCTAGAAATACTGCTCGAGTGACCAGCAGGCGTGCTTACCACGGAGCACCCTCCATCACCCTGCCTGCAGGGTTAGTGGGGACAAAGTGTACTGCTGAAGTAGTTATCAGTGGAAGTGTGAACTGTCTCTTGGACACGGGATCTCAAGTGACCACAATTCCCTTGTCTTTTTACGAGAGCCACTTGCCGTGTCACTCCATGAAGTCATTAGACAATCTACTGGAAGTTGAAGGTGCCAATGGGCAGGCAGTGCCCTATTTAGGATATGTGGAGCTGAACTTGACGTTTCCTAAAGAGTTCCTGGGGACAGAAATCGAAGTATCTACCCTGGCATTGGTAGTGCCAGACCTGGGTAACTTTCCCCAAATACTCATTGGCACAAATTCCCTGGATGTCCTTTACTCCAGCTACAATCAGAGGAATACTGTCAGTCCTCAGTCAGCACTCCATGGCTACCGAGCAGTTCTCAAGATCCTTGAAGTACGACAAAAACAAGCATGTAATGGTGCCTTGGGGTGGGGGAAGGTACAAGGTAACACCCCTGAAGTTGTGCCAGCAGACCACACTGTCATCCTTGATGGAATGGTCCATGTGAGGGGAGCTCACACAGAAAGATGGGCCACCATGGAGCCCCTATCGTCGGGTTCCCTGCCTGGTGGACTACTGATGGCCAGCTGCCTGTGTACATTACCTGGCAAAACCCCCTGTAAAGTGCCAGTCCTGCTGAGGAACGAGACCAGCAATGACATAGTGATACCTCCAAAGACAGTGTTGGCTGAAATACATGCTGTTCAGTAAGTAATAGGAAAAAAGCACCAGAACCCAGATCATAAAGAAACCCCAGTAAGTCCCAAAATGAACTTTGATTTCGGCAGCTCTCCTGTGCCGCCAGAATGGAAAGACCGGATAACCAAACAGTTGAATTCTATGCCTGAGGTGTTCGCTCAGCATGACCTTGATTTCGGCCACACTGAAAACGTGAAACACCACATCAAGCTCAGTGATGAGACCCCGTTCAAGCATAGAGCGCGACCCATCCATCCGCAAGATGTAGATGCAGTCAGGAAACACCTCAGCGAACTACTAGAGTCTGGTATCATCCGGGAGTCGGAGTCCCCCTTTGCGTCTCCTATCGTTGTGGTCAGAAAAAAGGATAATTCAGTGCGCTTGTGCATTGATTTCAGAAAACTCAACTCCCAGACGATTAAAGACGCCTTCACGTTACCTAACTTGGAAGAAGTCTTCTCTGTCTTGACCGGTTCAAAATGGTTCTCTGTGCTTGACTTGAAATCGGGGTACTATCAAATCGAGATGGAAGAGAGTGATAAACAGAAGACCGCCTTTGTGTGCCCACTTGGATTCTGGGAATTCAACAGGATGCCACAAGGCATCACGAATGCCCCCAGTACTTTCCAGAGAGTAATGGAACGATGCATGGGAGATCTCAACCAGAAAGATGTGTTAGTCTTCATCGACGACCTCATCATCTTCTCAGACACACTCGAAGAACATGAGTCCAGATTGCTGCAAGTCCTACAGCGACTGAAGGAGTATGGACTGAAGCTATCTCCAGAGAAGTATAGTTTTTTCCAGACCTCAGTCAGATACCTGGGCCACATTGTGTCTCGGGATGGAGTCAAGATGGATCCTGAAAAGATCGAAGCCCTTAAGACCTGGCCAAGACCCACTGACCTCAAAGAGTTACGGTCATTCCTCGGGTTTTCAGGATACTATAGGAGGTTCGTTCAGGATTACTCCAAAATCACTAAACCTCTCAACGACCTTACAGCAGGGTACCCTCCTCTGCAGAAGGGCAACCACAAAGAGAAAAAGAAGCGAAGCCAGTACTTCGATCCCAGAGAGTCATTCGGCGACAGGTGGACACCTTCCTGCCAGCAAGCATTCAACACCATCATTGAGAAGCTCACCTCTACTCCTGTCTTGGGATTTGCAAACTCCCGTACGTACTGCACACAGATGCCAGTACCACCGGCCTGGGTGCAGCATTGTACCAGGAGCAGGACGGACAGATGAGAGCCATAGCTTTCGCGAGTAGAGGCTTGACAAAGAGCGAAGCCAAGTACCCCGCTCACAAGCTTGACTTTTTAGCTCTCAAGTGGGCTCGAAATTCAGTGACTACCTCTATGGGACGGAATTCACTGTCGTAACAGACAGTAATCCATTGACCTACATTCTGACCTCTGCCAAACTGGATGCCATGAGCTACAGGTGGCTGTCAGATCTGTCGACCTACTCTTTCAAGCTCCAGTACAGAGCAGGGAAACAAAATCAGGATGCGGATGGACTTTCCAGACGTCACCATGGTGAGCTCATGGATGACCCGATGTCCCAGAGAGAAAGAGAGAGGATAAAGCAATTCACACTTCACCATATGTCAGAAGGGGAAGGTCTTGATATTGTTCTACCGAGAGCAGTGCAAGCCATCTGTGAAAAGCATCATGTTCATCAAACCGGCAATGGACTCTCGCACCCATCAGTCACCTTGGTGGAATCCCTAGCCCTCCATGCCGACGTTATACCCAGCAGTTTCCAACAGGAAGATGAGCACGGTCTCCCCGTAATCCCTCATCTATCCGAAGAGGACTTAAGGGAGCGGCAAAGGGCGGATCCAGACCTTAAAGCAGTCATTGAGCACCTGGAGTCTGGAGAAAAACCGCCCCCTACCTTAAGGAAGGAACTTCCTGATGTAGCCTTATGGTTACGAGAATGGGATCGGTTGGAGTTGAGAAGGGGAGTATTGTACAGAAGCAGACAAGACCAGGGGAACATGACCTATCAGTTGGCGCTACCTGCAGACTTGAGAACTACGGTGTTGAGAAGCTTACATGATGATATGGGCCACTTAGGAAGGGAGCGAACACTTGATCTCGCTAGATCCAGGGTTTACTGGCCAAAGATGTCCACGGATGTAGAAGAGAAGATAAAGACGTGTGAATGCTGTGTGCGCAGGAAGACCCCTCCCGAGAAAGCAGCGCCCCTTGTAAACATCACAACCAGCAGACCGTTAGAGTTGGTCTGCATGGACTTCCTCTCCTTAGAACCGGACCGGAGCAATACTAAGGACATATTGGTCATCACAGACCATTTCACCAAATACGCCGTTGCAATCCCCACCTGGAACCAGAAGGCACAGACGGTAGCCAGGTGCCTATGGGACAACTTCCTGGTGCATTATGGCTTCCCCGAAAAACTCCATAGCGATCAAGGGCCGGATTTTGAATCGCGCACGATCAAGGAATTGTGCAAAGTCGCTGGGATTCACAAGATCAGAACAACGCCATATCACCCCAGAGGAAACCCGGTTGAACGGTTTAACAGAACACTGCTCCAGATGCTCGGTACCCTAGAGAACAAGAACAAAGCTCATTGGCGAGAGTTTGTAAAGCCACTTGTGCACGCGTACAACTGTACAAAGAATGACACCACGGGCTTTACGCCATACAAACTGATGTTCGGGAGACAGCCTCGGTTGCCAGTTGATCTAGCGTTTGTTCTGTCTGTCAACAGTGAGTCCAAGTCACATTCTCAATACGTGCACGACCTAAAAAACCGCCTGGAAGAAAGCTATAAGGTCGCCACCAAGAATGCTCTGAAGACAGCCGATCGGAACAAGACCAGATTCGACAAACGTGTTGTTGACTCCACCCTTGAAACAGGCAGTGGCGTTTTTATATGTAAAAAATTGGTGGGGCAGCCACCAACCACTTAGGCTACATACCAGGCAAACTACAGTAATCAAAATTACAGTAATCCCACTTGCTACTGATGCGTTTTTAACACGTCAACAAACAGCTATCCATTGAGAGAGAGGGAGAGAGAGAGAGTGAGTATGTGTGTGAGTGTGTCAGTGGCGACTGGTGAGGTCCACAACAGGTGAAGCTGAGCTCCAGGAGAGGGAGGGAGGGGGAGATCAGGATTATCCTGACAGTGCCGCGGGAAGATGTTAAAAAACAAAGTAATTTCAATTTAGCTATTCCAATCCCTCCCGTACGCAATCACTCCCTGTCATGTACTCCCCTGTCATGAACGTTACCATTGCTTAGCAATGCTGGGTTATCTAGCTAGCAAGCTAACGATATCTCACGGCAAGTCGTTTTAACATTTAGCTAGCAAGCTAACGATAGTTTATGGCAAGCCATTTTAATTTAATTTATTCGACTTCCTTAAAGTCATCCTTGCTTGCTGGCCATATAACTTCGCTAGCTACCGTGATTGCCTAGCTAACGTTACTAACGTTAACCAGCTGCTCTAGCTAGAAATCTAACCAGACATTTCTACACCTGGATACATAGGTCCCAGAAATTACGAAAATGTGCGGGAATAGAGCCAAAGTGTTAGCGGTATGTTTGTACTGACTAAATACGGGGATGTTTAAAATAAAACCAATAATTTAGAATTATTTAGAAAGAATACGGAGTCTGCGTTTGTAAATGTTTGCAATGTTTGTGATTAGGTTACAGGATGCAGATGCCAGCTACAATCAATGTAGTTACTGTGCTTTTAGCTAGCATGTGAACCCACTAACCTTAATCCCCACTTTATCTGGAAGAGTTTTCAGAACAGGGTTTCATGCTGCGGCAAAAAAATAAATCAAATCCTTGAAACCCGTCCTCGACCAAGGACCGTCTCCCCCCAAATAACATACACGGAAAACAGAAGAGTGCCTTCTTGTCTACGCTAGTTGTTAGCCTTTTTTTTCTTTTCAAAAACCACTCCACATTAAACCCGCGGTTGTGTTTTCCCGTTTGGGTGATGATTACATCGCATGGCTGGTGGGCACCAAGGCGCTTAACCTCCAATTTTTCACCTAGAGTAAGGGTGTCAACAGTGTGCTTCAGTAAATAATCCACTTCGTTCATATTTTTTTTATTTTTTTTTCTCAAGTTAGCTAGCTATAATACAGTACTAGTATCCCCTCTCTTATTGACTGACTAACGTTACGTTGCTACGTTACACTAGCGCCAGACAGAAATAGCCAATCAACTCTGAAATATGATATGACGTTTTAGTGGGGCTACGGGCTGTTGGCCCCACTTGTCATCAAAATCGTGTGATCTACATTGAATACAGTAACTCTCTGAGCATGCGCATTTGCATTTTCGAACGATACACACACATTGCGCTGTGAGCGAGGGGCTAGCCCCACTCACGGTCTAACGTTACTGTGGACACGAATCTGGAGAACGCAGTCTAAAGCAGCAAGGCAGGGACCAATGAACATGATAAAAAACATGATAAAATATAAAAAATTATATGCGATTTAGGAAGATGTTGTATACATATTTAATAAATTAAAGCAGAGATGATAATATTTGAGAATGAATAATAATATCATTTGTTTGCACAATTCTTTCAGCTGACAGCAGGTGGGGCTGTGCCCCACTTGCCCCTAATGACCAGTCGCCACTGGAAACAGGTGACCATGTTCTTGTAAGAAACGTTCGGATACGAGGAAAACACAAATTAGCGGACAAGTGGGAGCAAGATGTGCATGTAGTAGTCCAACGCGCTGGAGACCTTCCCATTTATACAGTGCGGCCTGAAACCAAAGAGGGCCCACTACGTACCTTGCATAGAGACCTCTTGCTGCCACGTGGTTTTCTGCCCGTGACGAAGGAGCCAGAACCAGTCAAGCCCAAGGTAGTCAACAGACCCCGAACACGGCAAAACCCTGGTGGTGAAACTCCTGAAGAGGCTGAGTCAGACTCTGACTATGAGGACGACTTTCCCCACTACTGGTATACAGACCCTTCAGGTTGGAAGACGACGAGAGGGACTGCGGTGTGTGAGCATTCCATGCGCAGGGTGCCGCTGAATGTGACTGAAACCCTTAAAGTGATCGACTTACCTGTTGATGCTCCAGCTACTCCTATAGCTGACAATGCTCCAGAGGAAGACAACTACTCTGAACCAGAACCTGCAAAGGACAACTTACCTGAGCCAGAGAGGGAAAACTTACCTGCTCCTGAACCTGTAAAGGAACCTGAAATAGAACTGGAGAGAGAGAATCCGTCAGAGACAGAATCTGCAAGAAAAGAGCTACCCTTACCTGTAGTGGAATCTGAAAAAGAAACCGCAATCGAGACAACACCGGAACCGGAATGCTTACCTGAAGGTGAACTTGTGGAACCTGCTCCAAATATAAGGGATGAGACATTACCTGTCTGTTCAGATGTGTCAGAAAGTGAAGATGAACCAACGGGAGTGAGCGAGATGATTGCAGCCAAGGACACCGAAGATCGTGAAGCAGAACATGATCCACTAAGTGAAACCACTGACATCCCCCGCCGTTCCCTCAGAGTGCGTGAACCTCCAGAAAGACTTCAATATGCACAGTTAGGAAACCCTCTCACACTAGTCATTCAGTCATTGCTACAAGGCCTTAGTACAGCCTTTACTACTACACTGAATAAGAGTAGTTCCACTAGTGACTATCCCTTACCTGAGCCCGACACATCTCATCCCGCAGTGACCAGTCAGCCACGTAGATACACAGGGACGTGCACAGCTTTAAGAGGGGAGAGTGTAACCCAGGTCACTAAAATCCATAATTAAGATATGACCAAGCAAAATGGGTTAGAGCAGTAGCGGAGATAGACAGGGGGCGGAAGGGGCGGTGGCCCCGGGCCCACGCGGTTCTCTAATTACAAGGGGCCCACCTTGGGCCATGGATGCATTAAAGAGGCCCACCTTGTTGTTTAATTACATATTTTGAATATTTTTTTGCGGGTAGATTTTTCATTTGGCGTGTCAGTTTCGGAAGCCACCCGACACTTTGGCGGGTGACTTTTTTGCAACAAAATATCAGAATTGATGGTTCAGCTAAAACTACCAGTACAAACATACCGCTAACACTTTGGCTCTATTCCCCGCACATTTTCGTAATTCTTGGGACTTCAAAAAATTATCCAGGTGTACAAATGTCCGGTTAGATTTCTAGCTAGAGCAGCTGGTTAACGTTAGCTAGGCAATCACGGTAGCTAGCGAACTTATATGGCCAGCCAGCAAGGATGACTTTAAGGAAGTCGAATAACTGTTAAATTAAAATGGCTTGCCATAAGCTATCGATAGCTTGCTAGCTAAATGTTAAAACGACTTGCCGTGACGTGAGATATCGTTAGCTTGCTAGCTAGCTAACACAGCATTGCTAAGCAATGGTAACGTTCATGACAGGGGGCGATTGCGTACGGGAGGGGTTGGAATAGCTAAATTAATATCTAAATTGATACGGTTATACAGGTATGGAGCAATTGATTTGAGAGATACTTAACCCACAGTTTGGCTGCTTGCTCCGAGACACTGGGCCTGTAGTGTAGCTGAAACATCCCATTCTTTCTCATCTTACGAAACAGTATTTTTTTTCATAGTAGACACATCATAGCTCAACCAAAATGAATATGTGATGACAAACATGTTGCAGATGAGCGGGTAAGGCACTCGATTTATTATGCTACGAACTGCGTCCACAAAACAACAGCTTGTTCACGGTAGGCTATGATAATAAGATAAAATCAGATGTATGCTGTTGCTACGGCAACGTTAACTTCTACCAGACGGATTTATGGCTCGCAGTAAAAAAAAGATTAGGCTACGCATTGCACATAAACACCATGCGCTTTGCTAACTCCGTGATAATGTAACTATGGCGAGCTATAGAGTTACCTCGCCACGTATTGCGTTTGCATTATCTTAAAAACAATGACAAAAGTTTATCGTAGCCAAAGTTAGCCTACTATTTGCAGCATACCTACCAGGAGAAGTAGCCATCTGCCGTAGGCTACAGTAACGTTAGTCACTGAGGAAAATAAAGTTAGGGAGGTCGAACGTTCTGCCCGCAATGTAATAATAATTTTTTTTTGGCTGGTAAAAAAAGTTTGGCGGGTAGACATTTTTATCTACCAGACATTTGGCTGGTGAGCTAAAAAGTTAATTTCGGACCCTGACTGGGATGTAACAATAAAAGCCATTGAAATGAATCCTTGAACCCCGTTATATTACTACCTCCATGCTAGCACCAGCAGCCTCCCTGCCTGCTGTATTTCTGTTTTCCTCGCTGTTTAAAAAAAAATGAGTCAAGATCAGAGCGTTTGAATTCAGTTTAAAATCAAGAAGTGATGTGATTTATACAGAATATATGATGTGACTAATACAGAATATAGCCTATGCCTAGTTGCCTACGGATAGCTAGCTACAGAGAATGCATGCATGTGCTACCACACAAAGGCACACTTTTTTCTATATAGCCTAAGTTAGGCATTTCTCTCGTTCCGCCCTTCCGTCTCCGTAAATTTACATCTCCGTACAGTATACTGTATACCACTACAAGTCCACGCCCCCTCTGCAATGAACCATTAGCTCAGCCACTGGGTTATAGATTTGTATAATTTACCTTTAGAGATATTGTTGGACTAACAGTGTGTATAATGGTTATAATTGAACTGGGTGATAACACAATGAAAGTGTGTGGGTTGAAACTTAGATCCCTTAAACAGTGAGATTCTGCTTTAAGCAATGAGAATTGAGGTGAATATGAGATTGACACTTTAGTTGGCCATTTAGTGAGATAGCCACACCTTACATGAGAATGATATCTAAAGTTTTACTGCGTCACATTCAGAACGCGGCGGACTGTGAAAGTGAGAAGTCCACGTTCGGTTGCTGAAAGATAGCTGACACCTGCGTGATCGGTAGAACTGAGAAAAGTACTCCAAAGTTCGTTAGAACACAGATTTTACTTGCACATACCTCTGCAAAGGCTCCAGGTCTCACGTCTGCTAATTTTTAACATTAAATGATTTTTTTTAAAAAGCATATAAATTGGGATGGCAGGTATGCCATCTGCCAAGTTACGGCTTGGCGGGGCATGCCCCATACCTATACAGCACCGAGAGTTTGGCACTTTTCAGGGTTTCCTACAGAAGTAACCACAATGACCACAGGCTCTCAGCCCTTAAAAACATTAACTTCTGTATGTTCTGACCTCATGTAACCACACAGCATTCAGATACAACTTCACACACACAATAAAGCCCCAAAAACTTGGGTTATTTTGCTGGTTATTCTCCTTCTGCTTCTTCTTCTTCCCATTTTTCCTCCATACACTCAAAGAATAATTCTCCACATTGGATCACAACATCGCATACCTGCTCTCCCAAGTTTATCGACCAATAAAAACGCTTCAAACGAATGTGGACACATCGCAGAATCACAGACAAAACGGCTATATGGCTCGGTGTTTTCCATGAAGCTACTATAGCCTGCTGGTTAGAGTTGCTGCCTCTCACACAGAGGATTGGGGGTTCGAGCCCAACAGGGCACAAGTTTATTTTCGACTTGTACAATGTACAACTGTCATACTTTTCGTTTATTAGACTTATTTTCACATTAACCTCTTGCTGCCAAATGCCCCCTAGCGGTACGGAAGTTATGAAATTATACAATTCATTAATTTAATAATATATAATAAACTGCTCAACTGAATATTTTGATTAAATATCCTTAAGATATACCCATTCCTTCTGGGAAAGTGGTTTTTAAGCCCAAAACATCCGAGTTAAAACTTCGTAAATAACTATAATAATAATAATAATAAATAATAATTCTCAAACATGTATTGCAGCTTGATGTCACACCATAAACAATGTGCTGGTAAACTGTTCTGCTTAATTATATTTCACAAAACTTTGGTTTGAAAAATCATTATACCTTTAGGCTTCAAGAAAAAATACTTTAAAACTTTCATACGGCTGTACATGATTTTTTTCCAATTTTAAACCGACTTGTGCTTTTCTGCACTTCATCACGAGTAGTTTGGCTGTGTTCAGTTTGGCGTTGTGAAAATCAGCCAGTTTCTGGAGTACCAATCCTGTGGCTTAGTATATTTTAGCCAAAGGGGTTTTGTACTTGATTGCAGAGATTTATGCAAAACCGTTGTCAATTGGGTGTATTTCTTCGACTGATAGCACAATAGGCCTATCTGAAGTGGGAAAAACTGGCATCGACCCGCCTCCACTGCGAGTATTATTTGCTTTCCATTGGGTTTTTAAACTGTCTGTCGAATATTCCAGCCAATAGCCAAGACTCTTATCTTTCAGACAAGCCCTCATTCAACACAAAGCCCTAGGAATTCACGTAGATACTGCCCTGCGTAAGAGGAGGAGGCAACCAAGCAGTGTTGTGCAAGTTCACACTTCACAAGAGCTAGCTCAACGTTCAGTTCACACAGATTAAAATGAACTAGTTCACGTTCATCGTTCACAATTTTTAATTTTGAACTAAGTTCACAGTCCCAAAAAATTACCTAGTTCACGTTCATTTCTTCCGTTTTTAAAAAAATGAGCTGCTCCGATCTAACAATCCGAACTAACAATAACGGTTAAAAGATGTACTATACCTACAGTCACCTACTACCGAACTCTCAGCACAAAATCATCTTGACACAGAGCCCTGAGCTGCAGCAATATTCCATGGCTCCAGAGCCATGACACAAACCTAAGTTTTAACAGAGAGGAAATGCTGTCGCCTACACCATTAATAATCGGGTTTAGCCTAGCTACTTAGCGTGGATCAACTAGAAACCCTGACAAAGGTATTCTGTGATATAAAATTATATTCCGAGACGCCAACACTTTAATAGCCAACTTTTTATTAAGAAATTATTACATGTGACTATTTGCAACCAAATTGCAGTAGGCTATAAAACATAATTAATATGCGATTGTGTTCAGCTAATGACAGCAAATAGGCTACTTCTTATTTAAAGTGGTGGCATTTTTATTTTAGAACTGTCTGAAACGGCTTCAAATTCCAGCTTGCGCCACTGGGAGAAAGAGATTCGGCTCGGGTAGTTCGAAAGAATCAAACAAACAAACAAACGGGACTGTATTAACCGGTAGAACCAAAAACTCGCGACTCATACTCTTCAAACCGAATGGTACGGACAGAGCCGACTCCATCACTACTTGGGTGCCGTAAAACACAGTGCGTGAGCGTCGTTAACTCTCGCAGGAGTGAAAGATGCTCACGTTCACGTTCATTAGTTGCAAACTGATACATTCAGTTCACCGTTCACCAGAAACATGAGCACGTTCAATGAACGCGCTCTTTTAGCGCGTTCATGCACGACACTGCAAACAAGCGTAATTATCGAACCAAGATGGCGCAGTGTTTTTACCTTGTAGCGTAGCTTGCTACAATCCGTTTAACAAAGCACAATTCATTAGGAAACTGCTGCTGTTTATCTTTTTACTTTACAGTCTCTTTCATACCGTTTTTGGTTAGTTATGTCTAGGTTATTCAGGAGTTTCTCCGTGCAGCAGGTCCTAGCCCAAATATGGTTTTGCGATCTTGTCTCAGTGACACTGAGTGGTGTAAGGTAACAGATTTATATTTTTTGCCGGTATACCAGTGTGAATTCACTGTTATGTATAAAACGAATCCCTCTGAATTAAATGAATATAGCTAACATTACTATATTGTAACAATGGCAAGCTAGCCAGCAAAATTATTGTGTCTGAGACAAGCTGTTCCGAGTTTCTTTTGAATGAAATGGTGTCTGAAGGGTTTGTTTTGTTCCACATGAGTAAATTGTTCTGTATGCACTACAGCAGGCTGTGCAGGTAAACTAATGAGCAATTTATGCATGACGTAACATGAGGGAGAGATAACATGAGGATGAGTTTGTTGTTGTTGATTATTATGCAGGGGTTTATTTTATCTAGGGTGGACATTGCATTTTATATCCCGTTTGCATATACCTGGACTCATTTCTGGCTAATGGGACTCTGGTGGAATACAAGATTAACTGTGCTGCTACATGGGTTTAGAGAGCATTTTGAGGACCACGGGTAGGCTAGTTAGTTGTGTAATATGAAACACACCAAAAACACATCTAAAAATGAACTTTTATTGCCAATTATCAAATTTTATTGTAAAACTTAAAAAAGAAATCATATTGAGGCTTTTCTGGAACCTTGCCATTTTGCACAATTTGGCACAATTTGTGCCAACTTTGGTAACTGAAATGGCTCACCTGAAAAAAAGCTCTGTAGAATTTGAATGGTTTGAGATATTGACACAATATTTTTAGCAGAGATAGGCAGCGTATTGAGGAATCACAAAGAGGAGTTATTTCCTCCATAGATCTTGTAGCTCATCAGGAAAAAAGTCAGAAATTTGAATGTACGTACCCATCTTTTAGTTTTTTCACAATTTATGTACATAAATTGTTGTAGTTAAGTAGCAAAAACTGTATGTATATGAATTATGACTACTTATTCATAATAGTGCAGTTCTCTGTTTTAATAAAAGCTATGAACCATATTTGTAGCCTTTACAGTTTTTGAGATAAACAACTTTATTGGCCACTAGTGAAAACAGGTGAAAATTGGTATATTTTTCCCTTGGTAGGAAGAGGTAACAAACATATTTTTATTGCAAAGGCAAAAGACGTTTCCAATATTAGCCTAACTGTTCAAAGTTTCACTTGTATTGAAAGTCAGACTACACCACTTCAGGTAACGTTACGCAGTATGGAAACAAATGTCATTGACAAATGGCCTCTAGGCCTAGCGTATATATCACGTGAAAACAGGCTTTGGTATAGTGGTAAGCGTCAATGCTTGTTATACGAGAGATCTGGGTTCGATCCCTGCCTGGTGCTAAAGTGTAATTTCATTTTGGACTAAAACAGTGTGCACATGTTCTGGTTTTCTCATACAATAATGTTTTTTTATTGCAAAGGCAAAGACATGTTTACAAAATTAACTGTTCACTTGTAGCCTGTTAGTTAAACAATTCAGTCACTGGACACTACGCCAGTTATATCATCTGGTTAACATTGCGTTGTTGCATTAATGTAAAAAAAATTCTATAAATAACTGTGCCATTGGCTACATGTTTTAATCTCACACAAATACCGACAAAAAAATTGTCTGTGTGGAGCTTGCTGTGCTCTTGCGGTCATGTCTGACTCACTATGGAAACCAAACCTTCAACGCTCGCCTCGGCCAACATTTCTTTATTATGTCTTCATTAATTTCTTCACTTCAGCTCTGTTCAGTTTATCCTTTTCACACATAACTACTACGGAAATTAAGAATTTACGATAATATAACCTACAAAACGGGTTCAGGTTTATATACCATCAATTCGGCAAAGACATTGTTTCATGGTTGGTCACAAAAAATTACAATAGCCTCCAAACATGTCATTGTCTACTTCTGCAGACAATGTCAATTGCAAACACTATATAATAATAATATAACATAAATAATGATTATTTGTGGTAGGCTACCTTCTTTGGCAGTAGTATTTCCCCTTATTGAACTTAGATAAGACTGAGATATTAGTATTAGGTCCCAAATCTCTTCGAGATAAATTCACTTACAGCTTCCCTTAAATTTAGATTGCTTCTCTGTCTCCGCCAACAAGGTTGTTAAAAACCTTGGTGTAATTATTGATTCAGATCTCTCCTTTCAGCCCCATATTAACAATATCACAAGAATGGCCTTCTTCCACCGAATGAATATATCTAAATTAAGGAAGGTGTTGTCCCTGGGAGATGCTGAAAAAATAGTTCATGCCTTTGTAACCTCTCGACTAGATTACTGCAATGCATTATTGTCTGGTTGCACTGGCTCAGCCCTGAATCGCCTCCAACTTGTACAGAATGCAGCTGCTAGGATTCTTACTCGAACCAAGAAATGGGAGCATATCAGCCCGGTGCTCAAAACTCTTAATTGGCTGCCTGTCAAATTCAGAATTGACTACAAGATTTTACTTCTAGCGTTTAAAGCTTTAAATGGCTTGGCCCATGAATGTCTTAGTGACTTACTCATTCCTAGATTACTTTGCTCTCAAAGTGCTGGCTATTTGAAAATTCCTATTATATCTAAAATTACAATGGGTGGCAGAGCTTTCTCTTACAGAGCTCCTTTTTTATGGAATAATCTTCCCATGTATGTACGGGCTTCAGACACACTTTCTGTCTTTAAGTGTAGGCTAAAAACGTACCTCTTTAGTCAATCCTATAGTTAAGGATGTCGGGGGGGGGGGGGGGGGGGGGGGCTAACCTTCTCTTTTCCTCTCTCACCCTGAGCTGCAGATTACTCCGGCCCATCCCCCTCTTGCCCTGAGTTTGCAGACTGCTCCAGTTATGCCCCTCACCCTGAGTTTGCAGACTGCTTCAAACCTGTCCTTCCTTTGGTTTATCCTCCCGACATCACGCAACCGGAGTCCCAGATGCATCACCCCGCCCCTTTGAACTGATTACTGAATTGACTATTTTCAGTCCACCTTTAGTCTAAACCGGACCGGCCGGCGAAGGATGGGTACCCCCTCTCTAGCCAGGTTCCTTCTGAGATTTCTTCCCACTGGGGAGTTTTTTCTCGCCACTGTTCAGTGTTTTTTCTCCCCCACTGGGGAGTTTTTTACCTCATTTTGCTGGTTGGGGGCTAAGGCCTGGTTTTTTGCTCAATTTTCCTTCTGTTTCCCTGTCCAGCGTCTTTGTGACAGTTCTCTGTAAAAAGTGCTATACAAATAAAATTGAATTGAATAGTATTTGTCTTTTTTTCTCATGCAAAGATCTCTGGGAAATAGCTTTGCCAGAGAAATTTGAACACCAGTCAGCTGCTCATGAAAACTAACCTACGACAGAGTGTAAAGGAAACTACTAGGCCTACTACGAAGTGAGTCAAAATGGCTTATTATACATCCATTGCTAAACCACAACTAAACCACACCTGCATGGTACGGTTGGTACCACGAAGACCAAACGATTTACCCCAGGTAACGCGACTGGAAAAAATATAGCCTACACTTAAGCTGTAGCCTACTGGACGTCAGCATAGCCTATGTGCATCTCCGTTATGGCCTTCTGTTTACTGTGCCTGGCTTTGATGTGGGAGTTCCCTGGTTACAGCCTTGGTAAAGATTTATTTATTTATTTTTATTCACGTTACTTTTACTAGGCTATTGCATAAGTAACTAATATAAGTAGCCTAATGTATTTAAATAAGTTTTTTTTTAAACGTACAAAAGCTTTGTACATTTTTTAACAGTGTGTTTCTACAGAATAACAGCAACGATATTTTAGCCCTTAAGTGCGATAGATGGTCGCTGTGGAAATGTTGACTGTACGGGACTTTGTGTACGGAAATGTAACAAGATAAACTTTTCAGGGATAATCCAAAAACAGCTGTAGCTGAATATACTGGGAAGTACTTGGACTTCTAAACATATTAATACGAGAGATTTTGTAAAAAAAAAATTAGGTGGTCTTCTAAACCGAAAGTGCATCAGGTACTGTATATAGTAGCTACAGTAAGCAATGGAAAATGCTTATTTGTACTAGCCTACAACGTTTTTTCTTTTACAAATATTATTGTTTCTATACGTGAACATGATTTTCTTAGCGTGTATAAACGGTGCATTTCATGCATTTTACAGTCTGTGGCTGTGGCGACAGGATCTGTAGTTCATAATTTTAGACTAACATGAATACTGTAATTGAGACGGATACATCTCAACCACTAGGGACAAAGTTTATACAGTTAAAATAGGCTACGTACTGTCATGCACTTACACTTTAATTTAGTTGTAGTTCATGGTAGGCTAAAGCACAGAATTCACATCTACAGTGCATCCGGAAAGTATTCACAGCGCTTCACTTTTTCCACATTTTGTTCTGTTACAGCCTTATTCCAAAATTGATTAAATTCATTTTTTCCCTCAAAATTCTACACACAACACCCCATAATGACAATGTGAAAAAAGTTTTTTTGAGATTTTTGCAAATTTATTAAAAATAAAAAACTAAAATTTCTCATTTACATAAGTATTCATACCCTTTGCTTTAACGTATTTTTAAAGTATCATATTTCATATTCGGTCGCATATCCTTTACATGCTGTTACTTCCTGAAGTCTGTGACCATCAACATTTAAAAAAACTGTCGATATCTTATTTTCAGGTACTGTTACAAGCGATACTATAACCTCTCTGCATTTGAATGGATCTCTATGGAAATTGGGGGGTGAGACTAGATTCAGCTGTAAATTACACTGGTACAGTATGGAACACATGGCTGGCTAAATGGCTGTAAGTTATCAAGGGTCTGAGCTATCAAACGAGCCCCAAACCATCACTCTGTTGCCAGATATGGAGTAGATGTGGATGGATCACTGCAAGGGTTATTTCTCCGGACTCATTTTCCTATAGAACTCTATGGGGAAAAAAGTCAGGAGAAACAACCCTTGCAGTGATCCATCCACTCCATATCTGGCAACAGAGTGATGGTTTGGGGCTCGTTTGATAGCTCAGACCCTTGATAACTTACAGCCATTTAGCCAGCCATGTGTTCCATACTGTACCAGTGTAATTTACAGCTGAATCTAGTCTCACCCCCCAATTTCCATAGAGATCCATTCAAATGCAGAGAGGTTATAGTATCGCTTGTAACAGTACCTGAAAATAAGATATCGACAGTTTTTTTAAATGTTGATGGTCACAGACTTCAGGAAGTAACAGCATGTAAAGGATATGCGACCGAATATGAAATATGATACTTTAAAAATACGTTAAAGCAAAGGGTATGAATACTTATGTAAATGAGAAATTTTAGTTTTTTATTTTTAATAAATTTGCAAAAATCTCAAAAAAACTTTTTTCACATTGTCATTATGGGGTGTTGTGTGTAGAATTTTGAGGGAAAAAATGAATTTAATCAATTTTGGAATAAGGCTGTAACAGAACAAAATGTGGAAAAAGTGAAGCGCTGTGAATACTTTCCGGATGCACTGTATGTCTTTCTTCGAGCTCAATGCATGCATGTGTCTGCATGGATTCTGTATGCATGTCTCTCGATGTCATTATCTTCATGCATTATCATCATTAGTTAGCTACTAAACACAATACATTCCATTAGTACACAGAAGTGATATCTCACCAAAAAATATGTTTTCAACGTAAAAAAATGCCAATTTACTCAGGCATAGCCTACAAAGCACTGTCTGTACGTCCTTAATTCCAACTTGCAAAAACTAGGCCTGCCTTTAAAAGTATTGATATCAAAATGTGGCCAAGTTACAACTAGCAATATTGCCTATCGTAGCTCACACTAAATAAACTAGCTCTATTCCAAAGCAATGCTATCCAAACTTTCCTAAATTATTTAATGCAACTTGGCCCTGTGTTTTTTCATCTTACCATCTCAAGAGAATGTGGTCAATGAAACTATGTGCCACATCAAACTGTCAAAGGACAATAATTTATAGTGGAAATAATCTGAGATTCATGTGTTGCAATTACTACACTACAGAGTATGTTTGAACAATTGTGTGCATCCAGTGCTTTGTGTCTATGAAAAGCACAGCATGAATAAAATGTATTATTATTACTATGTATTTATTTACTTGGAATATTTAGATTTTGATAGAAACCTGTGTGGTCCTACAGAGCCTAGACATTCTTGTGTTCACAAAATTCTGTTCACAAAAACCATAACTATTTTTATGTTAACAAATTAGTACTATTACTTATTTGGCATCATCTGACCCACACACATACAGTAGGCTACATTAACAGGGCGAACATGTCTGGATACATTTGTAAAAATGCTATATGTAGGCTATTTTCAACGTCAACATATTTATATTTTTTCTCTGCATTTAGTTATTCATCCCCCCCTTTCTCTATTGTAAATTATCTTTCTTGGTGTACATGTCTGTTTATGAATTGTAGAGAAATCTGTAGCAGCAGCGAACATTTTAAAACCTGTACATTTTCTAAAGTAAACTTTACAACAAAGTATAAACATATCCTTTCTGGAGTGTAATTACTTTTCAACTGTTTAAAACATTAATTGATTTCAAACGGCGCAAACCATTGCAAGGGGACGGTATAGTCAAACGCAAGCTTGTTGACAGCATCAACATCTTAAAACTGGCGCTATGGCGTTTCTCAGCAATACCGCTAGGATCAACAAATTCTCAACATAACATCCTTTCGCTTGCGCTGCAGTGGGATGGGTGGCGCTGTCTGGGGCGTGTTCTAAAATACTTTTGGCGCAGTGACAATTTGAACCAACGAAAACCCATTGCGTTATGATCAGCTGGAACCACCTCTTAGCGGCAACGCAATAGACTCTGGCAATTTGGCAACTTATTAGTCATGTAGTTCTATGTAGTGTCTATAGGTGATGCCAACATTACACTTCCATTTAATGAACAAATAGCCTATAATTATTATTATTAATTAATTTTAATTTAAACTATTAGAATAAAACAGGACAGCTTACAAGAAACTTGCGATCATGTAGGCCAATAGCCTATAATATATAAATTACACATTGGCACAGTTGAATCATAAGCCTACCACTACACAATACACAGAAAGGATATACTTTCAGCGGGTGTCCTTCCTCAACTATACGGACAATGAATGCAGTAAAAAGTCAAAACTCGCATTTTTTCTCAAGTGTGGGTTCCCCGGGGTGCTTGGTGCTATCGACTGCACGCACATACAAATCCGCGCACCATCCGAGCATGCAATAGTTTTCGTCAATCGCAAAGGAACACATTCCATCAATGTCCAGGTGACATGCGGCAAAATTAGCTTGCCCCTCCTGCACCAGTGGTCGCGGTCCCCATCACAGCCAGAGCAAAGAGAAATCAACTGGCTGAGCGGTTTAATAGGGCTAGATAAATGGTAAGTATCGGATCAGCTTTTAAAATGAACATTTCAATGCATGTTCCCACGTAGAATCATACACACATCCAAGTTGACGGTCCAGTGCGTTTGAGTTGCTCATAATGAAATTGCATGGAGCGATTGTGTTCCAACTGGCTTTTTTTTAAAGCATGAGAACAACAATTTGATTGGCTACCATAGAGACACACCTTGTACATTTAAACCCAGCCTTTTAGCAATACCGCCATAAGGTGCGCCAAGATTGCCGTCATGAAATTACCTAATTTCTCGCCGACACGCCCTCAGAGCGATACCGCCAAGCGCTTACTCTTGCGTTCACCATTGCGTTTGGTTTATTAAAATAGAGCCCAATGTCTCAATTACGACTTACCCATGATGTAGTTGACTGATGGAAACCATTTTCAGCTAATTCCATGCTGTCCCTTCTTTTGGACATACACACGTTGCTAATGCTAGCGCAACTCTAAGGTAACCGGTAGCATCCACTACCAAACGCACTTAAACACTCCACAGTGCACCCAAAGCAAATAAAATACGACGACAGTCTATCTGGGGAGCGATACTTTACGTTACCTACGAATGTATTGCCGCCACTGGTTGACTACAACAACAAAGAAGAGCAACAAGTTGCAATGGCCATGTTCGCTCCGCCGCCGTACTTAGACAGAGAATATAGGTCAGCACAAAGTAAAGGATTCAACGATAGTTTGACTTCAAAAATTATGGTATAAACACTCAAAATAACCCCGATAGTCGTAATTGAGACATTATGTCCAAAATTCCAAACTATCCCTTTAAATAATTTAGGAAAGTTTGGATAGCACTGCTTTTGAATAGAGCTAGTTTAATTAGTGTGAGCTACAATAGGCAATATTGTTAGTTGTAACTTGGCCACATTTTTATATCAATACTTTTAAAGGCAGGCCTAGTTTTTGCAAGTTGGAATTAAGGACTTACAGACAGTGCTTTGTAGGCTATGCGTGAGTAACTTAGCATTTTTTTATGTTGAAAATGTATTTTTTGGTGAGATTATTTTTAACTGAGTGTAGGCTAAAAGAACAACATGAAAATATTTGTGAAACTAATTTCCATGACTTTTCCAAAGGTTTTTGTATTAAATCTTTTTCCAACACTTTTCCAGGCCTGGAAAGAACAATTTTCAAATTCCTTGACTTTTCCAGGTTTTTCATAACCATACGAACCCTGCTATGCATGTAAGCAGGTAGTCAACACAGTTAGCTAACGTTATTATAGACGTAAATTATAGACGTACTTTCAGATTTCAGATGATTATTCAGACTTGCTGTGCCTCCACCATGTTATGCAAGTTGCTTGTCACATATTATGACTGATATTCTAACCTAGGACCTCATGGTACTAGTTCCCTGTGTTTTTCCTGTCTGTTTGTTATAGTTTATAATATTATTTAGAAATAGAAGTGTAGTATAGCTGATTTACCCACAGCTTACTGTGAACTACATTCAACGTTCATTACTAGGGATAGCTGCTACATTATGGGAAGGATGTGCTTTGTCTTGTCTGTTCTGTAGTGACTTTGATGACGTTTCTGTATGCACTTAGTGTACGTCGCTTTGGATAAAAGCGTCTGCTAAATGACTGTAATGTATTACACACTGAACTTTTTTCTTATCGTCAGTGAGTTTGAAGTGATTTCACACAGCCGATATCTTCGCAGTTGCCATTGGTCTAATGACCACGTGAACTGAAGCATTCTTGGACAGAGGGATGTCATGCGCCCTTTCATATTTTATTACAAACACAAAGTATAAATATAGTACTGGGATATTCTGACTAAATGTAGCCTATTGTGCAATTCACCTTCATTGAAATAGTATTAGTAATAAGAATAATAATAGTAATATATAGACCTAAATAATATTATAATCTGAATCCTAAATTGAGATTCAAATGTCTACCTAACAAACGAATATCCGAATATGTGGGGCCAGCCCTACTGACCAGTGCCTGTAATATATTTATTCATATTATATTAAACTAAACACTTTAAAGGGATAGTTCGGAATTTTGGACATAATGTCTCAATTACGACTTACCCATGATGTAGTTGATTGATGGAAACCATTTTCAGCTAATTCCATGCTGTCCCTTCATTTGGACATACACACGTTGCTAATGCTAGTGCAACTCTAAGGTAACTGTTAGCATCCACTACCAAACGCACTTAAACACTCCACAGTGCACCCAAAGCAAATAAAATACGACGACAGTCTATCGGGGTTATTTTGAGTGTTTATACCATAATTTTTGAAGTCAAACTATCGTTGAATCCTTTACTTTGTGCTGACCTATAGTCTCTGTGGAAGTATGGTGGCGGAGCGAACGTGGCCATTGCAACTTGTTGCTCTTCTTTGTTGTTGTAGTCGACCAGTGCCGGCAATACATTCGTAGGTAACGTAAAGTATCGCTCCCCAGATAGACTGTTGTCGTATTTTATTTGCTTTGGGTGCACTGTGGAGTGTTTAAGTGCGTTTGGTAGTGCATGCTACCGGTTACCTTAGAGTTGCGCTAGCATTAGCAATGTGTGTATGTCCAAAAGAAGGGACAGCATGGAATTAGCTGAAAATGGTTTCCATCAATCAACTACATCATGGGTAAGTCGTAATTGAGACATTATGTTCAAAATTCCGAACTCTCCCTTTAATGCCCTCAACTAAAAACTATGATATTAAAGTGCATTATTGTAGTGCCTGCTGTAAAACTGAGAGGCTCACCTGTATTTGGGAGGGCTGTGTGCCCCACTCTGGATCTGCTCTCTGGCGGCTGCAGATCTGTAGGAGTTACAGCGCACCTAAAACACACAAAGTCTGGTTATCTGAGATGGGTGAACCTGCCTGTATCTCATGTGAGCATTGTGTTCATCTCTACTTTCTTACATGTGCGTAGCTAAGGAAGAAGAGTTGGTTGTTTGTCAGGCCAATGCCCGGCAACAGAGGCTCCTCCCTCCCTGTTCTGTCTGTCTCCACCCATTTCCTGTAGGCCTAAGAAACAACACACAAGCATGTGAAGATAACACATATACATGCATGTGCACACACACATTCAGGCACGCACACACTCACTTGTACGCACATAAACACATCATCAAACATAGAACTAGTAAACTGCAAGATATCGGAATAGAATAAGCACAGACTCCAGAGGCGGTCAGATTGCATTTCCTGTGGGCAGCTCCAGCCACTCCGAATCAGGGTCAATTCACAAAACTGAAATTAAGTACATGAAAAGTCCTCAAATAGCATTGTAGGTATTTTTAAATTCAAGAGTTTAATTTCAATACATTTTGTGAGATGACTGAAAAGAAAATGGAATTGACTCCAACCCTGCTCTAAATGCACTGATTTCAGTTGAGTGTTACTAAGACCATGTATGTTTAAATAATGACTCTTCGTAGGACAGCGTACCCTGAAAGCCTCTCTCATCCCTCCATTATCAGCAATGTTCTCTGCCAGAGTTCTCTTTCCCCTCACCTACAGACACACACAGAAAGGGAAAGAGATAGAGAGAGTGCCTTTAAACCAAGAGGTCTACATTGCATTCTGCTGTTGTTCAAATGGCCTGCTGATGGCCAGATGTTTCTTTTTTTATTTCAAAAAGGGTCTATTCTTCTTTGGTGAAAATATTATGCATTTAATATTCATTTTTAAAAAATCTTTAAGCCTGATTAACATCTTTAACAAATTTATGTCCAAGTAAAGCATGAGTTGACTCATCACTCTGATTAATAGTAATCCTTACATCACAAATCAAAATAAATTTTATAAAGCACATATTTTCAAAGTAACTGCTACACAGCACTTCACATGTTTTACTGTGTAGAATGGCTAGGTGGGTGTGGTACATACGTTAAGCCCCGCCTCTTCCCAGTGATATTCGTTGTATTGGTTGATCATGCACTGGATTTTGTCATTGAAGCGGGATATCGATGTGTTGCTCCACCAATGGTCCATGTTCCCATTCTTGTCATACTTTCGGCCTTCATGCACACACAGGCACACAACCATGCACATCAAGCGATGCACTGAAACAGATCATTCCTTCACTTAAAATTATGGTTTAATCTAAAGTTTCCAAATCTCACCATTGCTGTCGAAGCCATGGGTAAGCTCATGTCCAACAATTACCCCAATGGCTCCATAACTTAGGGACCTGGACAAGGGCACATACACACACACATTAGCATTACAAAAAAACTTGTATTCTTTGTTTAGACTGAGGCATAGCTAAAACAACAAGACAAGGCAAGCCTAGTTCAGCCGGGACGCCTGTATGCAGCAAGTGGGGAGCATTTGATAAGGCACGCTGGATATTGTTCTGGAGCATGCAGGTTGGCGTTTATACTGGGGCTACGGAGTGCATCTGATGCTCAAAGGTGTGTGTCAGAGTATGTGAGCGGGTGCGAGTGAGGGGAATCGGACGTAATTTAATTAGAGTGATGAGCACTATTAGGACGTTACCACTCCGCAAGCTCCAGTTCGCTCCGGTTTATATATTGTGATAAAAATGGACATAGCATTTTTTTGTTTAGATACCACATGAGTTTAATTTATAAACTATAAATGTATTCATCGTTTTGTTAGCCTATATGAAGAGTTGAAGTTGTTTTAATGACCTGTTGACACTTTCTGTACACAGAGAATGCACACATTGACAGCATTCTCACAAGTTTTTTATTTGCTGAAAAACAATATATCAATAACAATATCCTCTGATCTACTTGGAGTTTGCTTGTCTGCACTCCTCTCCAAAATAGAATGTTTACTGAACTGCAGCATCCAGACAGAACAAATCAATTCCAACAGTAACTTATGACACCCGCAAATACATACATTGTCTGTTATAGAATAGACATCTTCAACTCCGGTGAAGAGCGATGGTAAACTCCGTGGCTGCAACAGACATTTCCGAGCAAAATGCGAATGCATCTACATGGTGACGACCACAAACAAAATCATCCCCGCTAGACAATTCGTCAATATTATAAAAACGAGCAGCAGGAGTGTCCCGAAAAATCTCCAGTCCGCTTCCCCGTCCCACAACAGACACACAGCGCATGAAAAAAACCAAAAGACAAAAGCCCGACACAACAAAACAAATTAACAAACACGAACATGAGACAGCTGGACTACATGTCGCCATTACAGCGCCACGTGACGTCAAAATGTGGGTGGTTTAGGCCTGATTGGTTGTTTGAAATTAACCATTATTTTGCTGCTGCCTTTTTACCGTAATTACTCGAAATTTAGGCATGGCGACCCTGGCTTTTAACCCTTTCGCGTGTACCATCACAAATATGTGATCATTCCAGAACTGGCGCAAAAGCGTACCATCACAAATATGTGATTAGAAAGTATCATTAGAATGTTCAGTTGAGAATGTCGTCACAAGGGTCACTGCCTTCTAAAGTGCAAACATGACTCCATAGAACCCTGGATAATAGAGTAATAGTAATTACTCCAATAGACAAGATTTCTTGTTTGTAAACAAAAGAGGATGCCGTGCAACCCTGGGGCAAAACGTGTATCACCTTGGCAGGCTTGATCATCACCGATTTAACACATCTGTTTCTGGCTCTTTTATTTCACTTTCATCTTGGCAAAGCTATACAAATTATAGCTAGCGTTAGTTTTATTACAATTTTTCTGTACATTAACTTTTTTTGTTGTAAGCTAGCATCTAGCTGTATTTACGTTATGAGTGCAAGCTAACCGTCATAAACTGTAAATGTTTGATCTGCGGCAAGTTGATAAGTCATGCAGTGGTAGCTGGCAGACCAAAAGTATAAAAAGACCACCCACAGAGAGGCTAAGGGGACTGTGCACAGCAGATAGCAGGTAGCAAGCTAATTGTTGTTGGAGTGTTTGTTGAGGTATTTGTCTTGTGGGTCCAACTAGTATTATGTTTTTCTTTTATTGATCTTGTTTCTATTTCTCTATTTTAGTATCCTTTTATTGCTCTTGTTTCTATTTCTCTATTTTATTATCATTTTTATTTATTTATTTTTTATGTGCTGAAATGTGAAAGCATTTTGAGCTGCATGCTTTGTATGAAAAGTGCTATACAAATAAAGTTATTATTATTATTGTAACTTATTTTTTAACATTAACCTAGTCCAACTCAATAAGTTGGACAGGATACACCACATTAACAAATTAAAAAATTAGTCTGTTTGAAATTGATATAGTGCAACTTCTGTTAAAGCCGTTAATGGTAATGTTTGGCCTGATACGAGTCTACATGCCTGTCATTCAAGCAGCCAAGTTACTTATCATTTCAGTAGATTCTGTGTGATGTGCTGATAACTTAATATTTAAAGTATCGTTAACCATGAAGCCTACTTTTTAGCTAGAACAGAAAAGGCACCAGCCACCAGCGTTTTCTTCTGTAACGGTTAGCTAGCTAAGTTTCTTATCCATCTTATTTCTTTTATTCAAGTGTTCACTTGGGAATTACTTTGGCTAACTCTAAGATGGTTAACGTTATTTTGCTTTCTTTAGATTGTACAAAATTGATGATTATTTTATTTTGTCTGCCCATGGATGAAGATCTAAGTTAGCAGTTATCAAATGTTAGCAAACTAGTTTAATGTTCATGTGAGATGCAACCAAGACAGTATGTTACGGTGGCTAGTTAAAGTTTGTGGGCTAACCCTACACAGACAGACCACAACCCCCGGTTGAAAAACACAGGGTATGCAAAAAAAAAAAAGTGACTATTAGACCCACCTCAGCTCACCTACGCTTGCAAACTAACGTTAGTCCACCTCAGAGTATGTGAGCGGACTGGAACGGCAGAAGTTTCCGCTCCCCGCTCAAAACTTTCTGTAATCACTCTGCTCCCCGCTCAGTAGTGAGAGGAAACTCGCTCCATAACAAAAAACAAAATTTGTGCTCCATTTCCGCTCCAAAATTCTTACAATATCTTTTTTTTTTTTAAATGTCTGTACCCTTAAGTTAAGAATATGTATGAGATTTAAAAAAAAATTTAACTCCAACAGTAGCCTAAGCCTATAGCCTATTTTGCACCATGCAGAAAACATAGCCTATCCGGAATTAAATAAATGAAAAGGTTAATAAACAAAAAAAGAAGCTATCCTTGTCTTTAAAAGAAAAAAACTAACTAAAATTTGAACATTGGTAGGCATATAGTTCTATGAATTAAAATAAATCACGTAGGCTATTATGTTAACTGCTTCTTCAATATAGGCCACTTTTCAACGTAGGCTAGGCTACTGTGTGTCGGTGGTTTTTGGTCGTTTGTTAAATACAGTTCACTATGGGAAATCATGTTCACGCAACTTCCATACAATTGCGAGGGCTACGCAGTATGTATAATTAGTATGATGATTTTTAAAAATGTAATAGCTAGCCTAGGCTACTCGTCTGGGAGAGGAGAGACACAAACCCCACCAAACATTTTTGTGCTGAAAAGTCGGTGAAACGCCTATAGCGTTCAGCTGAAAAAACGACTACATTTGGTTGAAAAGACAGTTTTTTCTCGCCGACTAGGATGCTATGGAAGATTTTTAGTGACTTAATTTAATGCAATCACTTTAGCGACACATCGTGAAATGTAATACATAAGGATACGCATTAATCATGCCATAATTAAAAACAAAACGCATATTGCATTGCATTTCATTGTGTGTTCTCTAAAAACACTAAAAATACTGAAATACAATATGAGGTGTATTACTTTGCAACGCCAGCTGCGTGATTTTCGTGCCAACATTTAAATGTAAATGAGCCATTACATTTAGCTTTGTCAGCATAGCGTGGTGCACGGAACGTGACACAATTCAAAGCAATCCTCATGATTGTATTTATTGACCGGCATAGCGGTCTGTCATTGCATTTCAACACCAGTGCAAAACAGTGCGAAGAAGTCCATCATCCTCGGTTTAGTGTGTGTGGGTAGTCAAAGCTATCTTGTAAGTGAATCGATTACCTTGTGATTCATGCTGTAGGCCTATAAGGTTTTTTAAAATTTATTTATTTTATGTATCCTATTAAAACTAATGTAGCTAAATGAGAGCCCGGCGGTGGTGAATGAAAAGCCCGCTTGATTCGCTGAGGCTGGTGCCTAGTTTAGCTTCCCACTGGATTTCCAACTGACTTAGCTTGTCACTATACCATTCCGCTGGTCATAGCATAGCATAGCATAGCATACCTAGCCTGGCAACCCACTGGATTGGCGATTTTATTTTATTTTATTCTTATTTTTTTATATTTTATTAATTTCTGTATTAACTTATCATCTCTCATTTGCAGTTTGAGTCTGCAGTATCCACAAGGCAAGTCATTCAATTCAAATTAATTACTTACTTTTAGACAGCTATTGAATAAATTTAAAATAAATCTGAAACCTCATCTAGGCCACATAGTATTACACATGGCCAGTGTTGAATAGGATTGCCCGTCCAAAAGAGAAACAATTCTGCCCCATGTGGGATTCAGACCGAGATCTGGATTTGTAAACAGGAAGTTTACCACTGGGCTACCGAGAAAGATGCCTATTCTGTGGAAGAAAGATGCTTTCTGTTATCATAAGTTGTAATGCTCAATTGGTTTTGCTCATTCAAATATTTAAACAGATTTTCAACGTGGAAATGAAATCAGTGTACTGTAATTATTTAGAAACTGGGGTTTTTAGTTTTAATGGTTAAAATCACAGAAAATTTGACAAGCCGGTTATGAATATCTTAGCCATGGTGGCCCCCTAGTGGTAGTCGTCGACGTCCCAATTACATGTTTCTCTGAAATTATTTACATCTTAAACCCCCAAAATTTCACTGCAACCTTCATCTTGCCACCGTTACAGACAATAAATGCATAAAACGCACCATTTCTACATGCTAAAAGAAAATCATGTTCTGATATAGGAACAACAATAGCCTATATTATTAAAAAGTTGTAGCCTATAAATAGCCCACAATTTCGGTTTAATAGACAGTTAATTTTTTCCCTACTAAATCCGCAATATAAACACATGTTAGGAACCAAATATCCTGTCTGGTGCTACAAGTGTTTTCTTATTAGGCTAACCCTCACGAGTTCATCTTAGGCTATTACAGTTCGCCAATTTCCAGAAAAGTTGACATTTCCACAGCGACCACCTACTGCACTTGCTGCTGTAGGCTAATACATTTTCTGTTGTAAAACATAGGTCTACCTTTAGACGTAGGCCGTTTTTAGCCTACGTAGCTATATATACAAACATTAGGCTACACATTTTTATGGGTTGCTTATATTATGTAGCCTATATCGAGGCTACTGTATGTGATGATTCTGACAACCTACATTTATTCTGTTGTGAATTTCTGAATGGTAGCTAACAGCCTCTTCTTCAATTCGAACTATAAAACATGGATGTGCAGTGAATAGTTTTTGATATATGACACTTAACTAGTAGGGCCTAGATGAAAATTGCTTCTAATGGGCCAAATTTAATAGGGTTAACTGATTTCGTAAGTCCTTCACTTGAATTGAACAACTGTTGCCTTGTGGATACTACAGACTCAAACTGAGTTAAGTCAGAAACAATAACAAAAAATAAAATAAAATATCGCCAATCCAGTGGGTAGCCTACGTGAGTAACCAGCAAGTGACCAGCCAATTCAATTGCAAATCCACTGGGTAGCTATGCATGTGAGTCAGTCGCAAATCCAGTGGGTAGCTATGCTAGGCACAGTTACCTGCCTTGGCAAATCAAGCCGGCTTCTCATTCACCACCGCCGGACTCTCATTTACATTAGTTTTAATAAGACACCATAAAATAAAAAAATTTAAAAACCTTAGAGGCCTACAGCGTGAATCTCAAGTAATAAATTCACTTGCAAGATAGCTTTGGCTACCCACGCACACTAAAACAAGGACGATGGACTTCTTCGCACTGTTTTGTTCCCATGCTCCGCCTTGTGCTCCGTCTTGTCAGTGACAAAATTAAATATGACATCACAGACCGCTCTGTAGTTCAAATAAATACAATCACTGCTTTGAATTTTGTCACGTCCCGTGTGGCACGCAGAGGCCACAGAACGAAATGCAATCGGCCCCTGTTTACATTAAAATTTTGGCACGGAAACCACGCAGCTGGTGTTGAAATGCAATGACAGACCGCTCAGCAGGTCAATAAATACAATCACGAGGATTGCTTTGAATTGTGTCACGTTCCGTGCGCCACGCTATGCTGACAAAGCTAAATGCAATGGGCTCGTTTGCATTTCAATTTTGGCAAGGAAGTCGTGCAGCTGGCGTTGAAAAGTAATACACCCCGTATTGTATTTCAGTATGAGTGTTTTTAGAGAACACACAATGAAATGCAATGTGTTTTGTTTTTAATTGTGGCATGATAATTGTGCATCCTTGCGTAAAAGCAAACGCAGATATGTATTACATTTCACAATGTGTCGCTAAAGCGATTGCATTTAATTAAGTCACTAAAAATCTTCCATAGGATGCAAGTTACATCTAGGTAAAACCTGAGCTAACGTTAACCTCTATACATCTTGATTCCGGCTTTCTCACTGGGACATTTTTACCCACTTACCCACCCAGATTTTCTTCCCGTGTATGCATGGAAAACTCCATCATGTTTTCTAAACACGTCTTTTTTGATTCCACAAATCCCTGGTCATAGTAATCACATATCCACACCTGTGTTCACCCTCTGTGTCATTTATTTTTACAAAACATCTGTAGGCTATTTTTCTCCTTTTCCTTTTGTTGGTACCATTTCCTACGTATGTGAAAAATGGAAAACCGTGATGGGTACCGCATTGGAAGCCCTATAACTTGATCAAATCAAAAGGTTTGTTCAAATCAACATGGGGACAATATAAGAGGTGTATCCTAGTGTACGGCTAGTGAATATCAGAAGAATTTACTTTGTGAATTTTTAATAATTATGCATCAAAGTTGGTACTGTTTGCTATGTGAAAGGGGAAAACCGCAATGGGTACCGCATAGGAAGCCCTATAGAGCTCCGTAGTCCCGCCCCCTCCTATCCCTGGCTGGTCCCGGAAGACTGCTGGAAGCCATTACCTGCCCCCACTTCGGGATCTTTCAGTCACCCTTATGATGATATTATGGCATTGTATGGACCAAACTTTGACATATATGTGATACAAAGTCCATTATATACTCACCACCACGTTTCAATCAAATTTGAATTGTATAATTAACTGAGTTTGAGAAACATAACTACACTACCCAGAATCCCCAGTCGTACATCGCTGGCTCCCGCTTTAGCTAGTATACAGCTACCGGCCACTCTGCTAGCGAAAATGGCTATCACTCGGTCTGCTCTTGTAACTTATTCTGGAAGTAGCTACCGGCCAAAGAAGTAGCCGCTCTGCTAGCGAAAATGGCTATCACTTTGTCGTATTATGGAAGTGAAACTAAGAGTATCACCAAGGGCGAGAATCACTATCAGTCTGGCTATGTCGAAAGTGTCAGCTTTATGGTTTTAACTTCAGCAGTGGTGATGAACGAGTAGCCCGGATGTTGTAGTCGTTTTAGTGAAAACGTAGTTGTTGTTTATTTGTTGGACATAATTTCAATGACCAATTTTATAAATTATTTTTAAATGTGACAACCCCTCTCTTGGGTGTTTTGAATGTCTAGCTGCCTGAATATAGAAAAAAAAACATTCAGTCCATTGACTCCCATTATATTTTTTCCGAAAAGTGACACCAGACGTTCGTCACCAAAGTGGGCGGGACTACAGAGCTCTATAACTTGATCAAATCAAAACGTTTGTTCAAATTAACACTAATTCCATATATGTATTCTAGTGTATGGCTAGTGAATATCAGAAGAATTTACTGTGGGATTTTTTAATAATTAAGCATCAAAGTTACAATTTCCTATGTCAAAGAGGAAAACTGCGATGGATACCGTATTTCAAGCCCTATAACTTGATCAAATCAAAATGTTTGTTCAAATCAACATGAGCTCCATATAAGAGGTGTATTCTAGTGTATGACTAGTGAATATCAGAAGGATTTACTGTGGGAACTTTTAATAATTAAACATCAAAGTTGATACCATTTCCTATGTGAAAGGAAAACTGCGATGGGTACCGTATTGGAAGCCCTATAACTCGATCAAATCAAAAGGTTTCTTGAAATTAACACTAATACCACATAATAGGTGTATCTCAGTGTATGCCTAGAGAATATCAGAAGATTTTACTGTGGGGATCTTTAATAATTAAGCATCAAATTTGGTACCATTTCCTTCCGTATTGGAAGCCCTATAACTTGATCAAATCAAAAAGTTTGTTCAAATCAACACTATTACCATATTAGAGGTGTATTCAAGTATAAGCCTAGTGAATATCAGATGATTTTACTGTGGGGATTTTGAATAATTAATAAAATAAATAAATAATTGAATAATCAAAGTTGGTACTGTTTGCTACAGTTGAAGTTGAAAGTTTACATACACCTTAGCCAAATCCATTTAAACTCAGTTTTTCACATTTAATCCTAGTAAACATTCCCTGTCTTAGGTCAATTAGGATCAGAACTTTATTTTAAGAATGTGAAATGTCAGAATAATAGTAGAGAGAATGATTTATTTCAGCTTTTATTTATTTCATCACATTCCCAGTGGGTCAGAAGTTTACATACACTCTGTTAGTATTTGGTAGCATTGCCTTTAATTTGTTTAACTTGGGTCAAACGTTTTGGGTAGCCTTCCACAAGCTTCTCACAATAATTTGCTGGAATTTGGCCCATCAACTGGTTTAACTGAGTCAGGATTGTAGGCCTCCTTGCTCGCACACGCTTTTTCAGTTCTGCCCACAAATTTCTGATTGGATTGAGGTCAGTACTTTGTGATGGCCACTCCAATACCTTGACTTTGTTGTCCTTAAGCCATTTTGCCACAACTTTGGAAGTATGCTTTGGGTCATTGTCCATTTGGAAGAGCCATTTGCGACCAAGCTTTAACTTCCTGGCTGATGTCTTGAGATGTTGCTTCAATATATCCACATAAATTTCCTTCCTCATGATGCCATCTATTTTATGAAGTGCACCAGTCCCTCCCGTAGCAAAGCATCCCTACAACATGATGCTGCCACCCCCGTGCTTCACGGTAGGGATGGTGTTCTTCGGCTTGCAAGCCTCACCCTTTTTCCTCCAAACATAACAATGGTCATTATGGCCAAACAGTTCAATTTTAGTTTCATCAGACCAGAGGACATTTCTCCAAAAAGTAAGATCTTTGTCCCCATGTGCAGTTGCAAACTGTAGTCTGGCTTTTTTATGGCAGTTTTGGAGTAGTGGCTTCTTCCTTGCTCAGCAGCCTTTCAGGTTATGTCGATATAGGACTTGTTTTACTGTGGATATAGATACTTTTGTACCTGTTCCCTCCAGCATCTTCACAAGGTCCTTTGCTGTTGTTCTGGGATTGATTTGCACTTTTCGCACCAAAGCACGTTCATCTCTAGGAGACAGAACGCGTCTCCTTCCTGAGCGGTATGACAGCTGCGTGGTCCCATCGTGTTTATACTTGTGTACTATTGTTTGTACAGACGAACGTGGTACCTTCAGGTGTTTGGAAATTTCTCCCAAGGATGAACCTGACTTGTGGAAGTCCACAATTTTCTTTCAGAGGTCTTGGCTGATTTTTTTAAATTTTCCCATGATGTCAAGCAAAGAGGCACTGAGTTTGAAGGTAGGCCTTTTTACATCCACAGGTACACCTCCAATTGACTCAAATAATGTAAATTAGCCTATCAGCAGTTTCTAAAGCAATGACAATTTTCTGGAATTTTCCAAGCTGTTTAAAGGCACAGTCAACTTAGTGTATGTAAACTTGTGACCCACTGGAATTGTGATATAGTGAATTAAAAGTGAAATAATCTGTCTCAGGGCTTGACATTAACTTTTTGAGCCACTTGTCCTTTGGTCAAGTGTCTCAGATTTTTTACTTGTCCGGAGGCTAAACTTACTTGTCCGAAACTGAAAATAACGGCCTATTAAAAAAAATAATAAAACCGACACAGAATAGGACAATTCTTGTGATTTATTAGCTTATTAACAACAATTACACAATGCCCGTACGTGTGCGTGCGTTTGCACCGTACACAAGCCTTGTTGGACGCGTAGCAGTTGGAAAGTTAGATTCTGTAGATTAAACCATGTAGGGTTGTGGGGCTAAACCAAATCGGGTGAAGGGCTGCTCTTCTTTGGCTACATAATAAGCAGCGTGTATTATATTGGCCATTTTCACCAACATATTTTCCTCCATCCTGTGAGGACAGGTGGTGGTGGGGCATCAAGTCCCCTCTGTCTGATTCTGGCAGCAGCTTCAGTAAGCTGGTGTTGCTTGTCCCCATGTAAAATTTTGCATTGATTTTAAGATTTTATTGATAACAAAGCCCTTCATGGTCTAGCCCCTTCTTATATCTCCAAGCTTTTTATCCCTTACCAGCAGTCACGCAGCCTTAGGTGCAAGGGCAGAACTGAGACAGGCGCGTGAAGGTAGGACCCGAAATGCACGACTCAGAAGCAGTGGTTGCAGATAAAGTCCCGTGAGGGCTTTTAATGAAGGAATGTCCAATGAGCGTGGTCAAAAAACAAGCAAAGTTCATACACAAAAAATCCAGCCAAAACCAATGTACAGTACCAAAGGAGAAGGCAGTCTCAGAATCGGTACACCATGCAAAAGTCCAGTAACCAGAGTAGCTGTCAGCGGGGCAGAAGTACAGGCAGACGGTAGGCAGACTTGGGGTTGAAGGCAATGCAAGAGTCAAGACCGAAGTCCGCTCCGTGGGGCAAAAGTACAAAAGACAGCAGGCAAAACTTGTGGTACAGGCAGGCAGTGGTAAACAAAACAGAGGTCAGTAACAATGGTCAAAAAAACAGGCTTGGATCGTAACAAAAAGGCAGGCTTGGAAAAACGCTCAAAAGTGCAATGACAAACAGGAGGCAACAATTTCGCAAAGACAAGACATGAACACTGAGCTTAAATGCAGGTGTAGACAGGTGCAGACACTTAGCTTGAGAGCAGCATGCGAATGGAAATCAGGTGTGGAGGGCTGACAAGGTAACAAGATAATTAGTAATCGTAAGTAATAAACCTATCCTGACCTAGCGTTAGTAAATTAGTAAATGACATGCACGAGAAACGTAAGGCCATGTAAAAAAAATAAGTTGTTGATCGTCCTTTTTTTTTTTTTTTTTTTAAAGTCGTAGGGAGGGCGGTTTTTATTTTATTTTATTTTTTATTTAAGCACCAGGTACAGCGGACCGTAGAGATAAATAAAGAGGACAGAATATATAGAACATTGCGTCTCTCGACCAAATTGCTTCTGTTTAATTGTAGCCTGTCAACATCAGTTTTGCTCATATTGATTGTAATGTTTCATGTATTTTTGGTCAATAAATGTTCCTTGATTGATTGTATGTTATTGGTTTTATGCTTGTACTACACCATAGACCAGATCTGTATAGACCAAAGTTCAAGCAATCATAAAATATTTAATATAATTATAAGCATGCCCTGTCATGGATAGGCTTTGTTTTGTAATTCATGCTGCACATGCGCTCTAACAATTTTGCGTGGTGGTCGATAGAGGGCTAGGCCTAGTGGATCGGATAGGATCTCCAAGTGCGGTGTGAGTACGATTTTCTATCCAAATGGCTTAGAAATAGGATTTCCCTGTGTTTTCTGCAACTTCTGGCCATCGTCGCGAAAAAAAAAAAAATGTAAAAACTAAAGTCGTCGGGGCCTTTTTCGGATGTCGGGCGGGGACGATCAACAACTTTTTTTTTTACATGGCCTAAG